>LPNX011026885.1:0-41610 GCA_001517045.1 Pseudotsuga menziesii | reverse complement strand
ATAGAAGCAGAGGATGTTCAACTAGTGGACTATAGCGAGGGTCCCTTGGAGAAACAAAAAAGAACTGTACTGCTGAATTTTATGACAGGCCGTACTGCTGATGGTGACAGGCCTTACTACAGACTTGAAGGCATAGATTTCTAGGCTGAGCTATATGCATGGAAATCGAGGTCATTAATAGCAGAGGTAATTCTATCATGTCTGCACTTTATTTCTCAGTTTGGCATGCTGTTTAAGGTGACTGTAGCAGTCCGTACAGTCAAGTTGGCTCAGATTTCTGAGTGCTAGGGCATGGCTTTAAAGGCGTATGACAGTCTTAAATTATTGCTGTTACAGCTAGTTGTAATCTTTGAAATTTCCATACGAAGCTCAATAAAATAAATTCTCTTGACTGGTTTTCCCCAAGCTGTGGGGTTTCTCCAGGGATTATTTTTTGACCAAAATTCCTGTGCATTAACTGTGTTTACAGTCTATTTATTTATCTTATTCTTCCACAGCAAATTGTATTTATGGACAGTATATTAGTGCTAGAAAAGGTTTACTTATGCTTGGGTGAAGTATAATGTGGCTGGCTTATTTTTATTGACTGATATCAGTCGTTCATAAACTGTTTGACGAAAATTCTCTGTGGCTGTGTGTGAACAGCAGTTGGAATTTTCCCTGTTTTTCATCAATTCAATTTTATGATTTTAATATTTTAAATTTCCATCTACTGTTTATGCCTATGATTCAAAGTTATAATGGAAAATGTGCATGTAATATAAATTTAGAATATAACAATGTGAAATTCAAATACTCGAATAATAAATGATTCATGAATCAATGAGGAATTGACAACCGTGTTACAATGATGAATTTACTATTTTGTATTTATTATTTGCATTTAAGTTTTAGTATGTAAATGGTGATGGGATGAAGAATTTAAATGTTAAATTGTTAATATGTTGGGATTTGTACAAATTATCTATTTTTCATAATTTTGGAGAGCTCAGCATTTTCCAAAATTTTGGAGTGGTCTCCACATGCCCCCAATGTGTGTTTCCGTGCCCACATGTCCCAAAGACTTGGGGAACATTGGCTTTAAGGAGGCAAGTTCAGCACTGCTTTTGAAGATATTTTCTGGTGCTTTTTTCCAAGGTTATTTTAGCAATTTATGACAAGAAATCCAGTTTTTGACCAGCTTTGAGGAGAGAAAAGAAAGTCAAATTTAGCAAAAACCTCAGCCTCAAGCATAAATATAGGAACAGATCATCGATGTCCAGACTCCAAAGTCCTTTCTCTTCTGCAAAATTTATTTTCTTCCTTCTTCATCCAATTTTTGAGTTTAACAACTATAGTCCAGTTTCTTTCATAGGTCAATAAGGTCTTGAGTAGTGACTATTATGTCAAGTCCCCTTCGGCACCTCAGGGTGTGTGACATGTGTATCTGAAATTGTATCAGAACTATGTTTTCCTGTCACCTGTTTTAATGGAGTTCTACTTGTCTGGTTCTAAGCTACCAGGATTCCGATATAGGTCTGAATATGGTTGCAGATGCGGATCTAGATATAGATCCATCAGATTTTTGGAAAGCCAGGATCCGGATATGGCGAGGAGACAGTAGGTACATATAATGTAAACATATATTTATTTTTTTCCTAAAGTAAGAAAAATCCTACAATACTCGAGGCTACCAGCCTAATCTCTATTGAAATTTGATACCCCAGCATGCAGCTGCATCATTATATGCAGATAGAAATTGTCCACCTGAAATAACCCACTAGTCACACATATGAAGGCAGACTTCTACAGCTGCCATATGCCTCCGGGTATTGGGTTGTTAACTTGCTTCCTTACTTTACAGAAAGTCAAACTCTTATTCAATCAGACTATTTATAATTTTTAGATAAAATACATATAAAATTTTATAAAATATAAAATTCAATATATAGCTCATGTTATATCTATATATATACATTTTAAATATACTGTACTTGTATAAAAAAAAATAGCTAATTCCTTCAATTTTAACTACTAAATAATAAATATTCTAATTTATACTTTAATATATAGATTATGAATCATAATATAAATCTTAGTTGCACAAAACATGGAAATGCGTAAAAGTTTCCGAAATGGGAACGCCTAGAAACATGACCCCCACAAAATCAGTATGCATGGACAGCATGGCTTATAAGAAATACAAAAAAGATAGATATATAGCTTTTATAAATAGCACATGGATAACATGGGTACCATATGTGCCTTATTAGGGGCTAGACTAGGATTCCTAACATGCACTTCAGCCTTGTGAAGGCCTTCAGTGTATCACAGGAGAACTATACAAATATATGGTTGTACCCTCATTTGAGATAAATCCATCTTTAATACATTTTATATATTATATATGTGTAAATCAAAATTGTGCATTGATTTTAGATTTCTTTACATGTTATTAGAGCTTTGATGATGCTTGGATTGAGATCTTGATATATCTAAAGTTTGTTTTTCATAGTTTTGCTTAAGTATTTATTTACCCAGCTTCAACAAAACGACCTTAACCCATCCTTCAATGGATATGTAAATTATATTACTATAATCTTGAAACTGCTATTTCTCATCTCAAATGATAGCTACTTCTTTATTGATATTTAAGTGCATGACAACAAGAAGGCCTAGGATGCCAGTTTGTAGTTGATTATAAGACTACATTAACTTGCCATTGGATAGAAATTTATAAATTCCCATGCATAAACTAGTGGGCATGGAATGATATACTCCACTGCTTGATAAGGAAAAATGGCGCTGATATTATCCATTTTGATTGCAAGGACCTTGACAATTTTACTAGAATCCTCAACTAATTCAGTTCAATTTTTTCTTTAGGGTGCTAGAAAGCTATATTTCTTTTAAAGAGAAATTAAAGCTTTACCTTGCTTAATCATTTAGGGAATCTGGATGGCCACAAATGCACAATTCTTCGAAGCTAGACATATTCCTTCCTTTCAAGTTTTATCTAAGATCAAATCTCTGATTTCAAGCCATAGAAAGCCTGTTGAGCAAGGTGTCCCTTGTCAAATAGGTGATCTGGGAATAAACAAATCCCAAGCTTAAAGACTTATTTAAGGAGCCAGGAAACATCCACCAAAGTTTAATTTAGGAAGAGAGAAAGCTACTTCAACGTCCTCAACTAATTCTTTTCAATTTTTTCTTTAGGGAGCTAGAAAGCTATTTCTTTTAAAGAGAAATTACAGCTTTACCTTGCTTAATCATTTAAGGAATCTGGTAGGCCACAAATGCACAATTATTCAAAGCTAGACATATTCCTGCCTTTCAAGTTTTCTCTTAGATCAGATCTCTGATTTCAATCTGTTACCGGATTAACTAGCAGGGCTAGTCACCGATAAACATATGAAGGAGAAAGTGACCACTGTCACCTTAGCCACTTCTCCAAACTTATTTGGAATTCGAAAACTCCTAGGAGAGAGCCCTAATGTGAGTCTATAAGGACACTAAAACACCAAATAATGTCTTCTCTGAAAATGGTTAGTGACCAGTGCCTTATTGGAGTCAATTCAAGGAATGAAGAAAATACAGTATGAGTGTGAACTTGAATAGTGTAAGTGCGGTTAGTACATCTACTTCAGTAGAGCGTTCCAATTTTTCAGTTTTAGATCATCCATGTATCATATAGCAAGTTTGAAATGTCACTCATTGCAGGTACAACATATAGCATCCCAAGGTACTGCAGTATCGCAACGGTAAAGTAGTGTGAATTCAATGATATATCAGCTATGAAGGCAGCAGTAACCATCCACTATTTAAGCATAAGTCCATACATTGGTTTTATCATTTCAAACAAACTCACCACTCTGTGCATACAACAGTGTATAGTATGAACTTGAACTAATTATGTGACTGTCTAGTTTAGGAAAAACAAATCAATATGTATACTTGCAAATAGGTTCTTAAACAAAATCTTTAAGTGATCGTTTACCATCGGCCATAGAGTATTAGAAAGCATATGTAATATTCAGAGTGTAAACTATGATTATGTCCAAGATAACACCATTACATACAGTCTGATATAAATTTGCAAATAAGGTTTAAATCAGTCCTTCTTGTGTTACAACACTAGCTAACCATCAAAATTAACTTTTGAAACCAAGATTACAGTGTAGTGTTTATATAGTCTAATATATATGCCTGCAAACAGGGGTAGTAGTAGTCTTACATTCAGTAACAAATAAAACCAATAAAAAGTAACCTTCTAACGAATGTTACTATGCTTGTTGTGCAGGGTTAGAGGATTGAAACGATGGGAAAATGGCAGGGCAGACACTGTATAGGGTGTGCTGCCATTGTAAGGGCAACCCTTGTGGCTAGAAAGGGGGTAGACAATACCCTAAAGTGCAGACAGATCCCTTTTTAAACGCTGGCAGAGGTCTATCTAGAGCTTAGTGAGGATACCGAGGGCACAATAGAAAGAGACTAGTTCTGGAAGGTGAGGGCTATTTACTCACTAAAAATTTAATTCTCCAAAATCATGATGGATGGAAACACTATGGTGAGGGGCTGGATAGGGTTTTTATCCAACATTCACTAAAAATTTATCAATTCACAGTACTTACCAGGGATTTTGTAAGCAAAGAAGGTGGTGTTGATGCCAGAGGTGCAGAATTCACGGCCCGCCTCTTCAAAAGTCTCCAGGTTCTCTCCAATGCTGCTTTATCCATGGCAGCTATGGCAATTAAATAGAGAAATTGTGAAATAAACCATGGTTAATATCAATCCCAAACTCCTCAATGGGTATGACCAATATCCATATCCAAAACCCACCAAACCCTCCAATGTTTGGCGCGAATGGTTAGGCCATTTGACAAGAAGTAGCAGGTTGAGCAGCAATCTAAATTGTCGGAATTGAAGGATGGTAAGGAAAATCGGAATGCCGTTGCTGCTGTAGAGGTTGGTTAGACCATAAAATCAAGACACTTCAAGATACACACACGCACACAATTTCAAAACACCAAAGCGTTGGAAAGGGATGAGATTCCTCACTTTTATATACCCTGTGCTCATATCTTGTAGAGAAATGAGCGTTGGTGCTTCGTGATACTATTGGATCATCCTTCACACCCATCCCCCAAAAATAATCATCATGAAATTCTATGGCAAAATTTCCACTATCAACTCCAAGAAGGGATCAATTGCATCTAGACAATGAGATATGCATCAAGGATTTTGTTCAACAACTGGTTGTGCATAAGTGAAACGTCGCGATGCATGAAGACAAGATCATTCAACCATTGTGATTGCGTTCAATGGTCTGCAACAAATGCAATAACCTGGGATAGGTCTAGATTCAAGGCTACCAAGCCACTCTTTCCTCGCTTTTCGAACAACATGTCAGGCTTAACTACGAGTTTGCTCGAGGATAGCCATGGTTCTCTGTCTCCTAGTTCATTGAAATCAGTCGATTCTGTTATCTATAACATCAATAAAATTGGAATGAATCCAGTATTGGACTCATATTTCCCAATAGCTTGGGTGTAAAAGTAGCAAAAGGAAGAACAGCTGAAGTATGCCATAGTCTGTATGTATCGATAATTTTAAGATGTATTAATCTCTCTATCTTTGAAATGGAATCCTTTGTACCATTGCATTTCTAGTTGCCTCCAACGAAGAACTTCCCGGTGCCCGCGATGGTGATAACTCCGCGACATTTGAGCAAATAAGCAATGCCTGGAATCCTAGAATCCTTATCAAACATAGAATCTAGGTGTCACAATCCAGCAAACTCAGATATTCACAAATGGTGACAAAAATTCACGCTGCAAAGGTCCTTAACAGGATGGGTTTGGAAGATTGATTTGAAGGCATAATATGCTTTGAGACACTAAATCCTCCTTCACATATTACTGAGAACAATATTGAATGGCATATGCTTGCTGTTAACTCTACAATCCCAAAGACACTAGTCATTTGCAAACCCTCAAAAGTGGCTATAGAGCAAGCTCTTCACCTTGCAAATGCTGATCCACAAAGAACGGTATGAGACCAAAACTTTGGTGGTCATTTTCCTTTAGCTATATCATTTTTTTTAATATATAGATGTACATCAAGATTGACAAAGCCAGGTGCCACAGAGGGGTCATATTAGATCCCCCAAACTTGAAGAGTTTCTTTATCTTCTGTAAGAATGGCCATCCTAGCTAAAATCTGGAGAGTCAATGCTAATCCAAATATAGAAATGACTGACTTGTATTTTGAAAAGGCGTTTTACACCAGGATTTCAAAGAAGATACATGTTAATATGCTCACATCCCACATTATGCCCAAACATCCACATCTTTTTCAGCAATGAAAGACTATGACAAGAATATTGCACTCAGCAGTAGTCTGGAGCCAATATATTAAGTTGTGTGACAGTAGTGATCCAACAAGAAAGAGATGTGTAATACTCTGATTCATCCTACATACTCCCAAATCATCCACTTGTCTCCAAACTCAGTCCATTTCTAACAAAGAGGGTCTAGAAAGAAATATTCTACTTAGCAGTAATCCTTCCCAAAACATCATGGCAACCTTGCAATTCCACATCACATAATCACCTATTCTGGCATGTTGCACACCACATAAAATCCATTTTTCTTTACCTTATGCATACCATTTTCACAGTGCCTAGTTTAAGTCTGTTATGTTTTGTTGCAGATTTTGTTTGATGACACCCTCAGGAATATAGCGGTAGGAAAGAGTTCAGGCCTGCACACTGTATTGGTAAGGCCACATGACTGCAAATTGGATCTGATGGTTTTGTTAAAAAAAACATTAATGGTACAATCTTATTATAATTTTAATATTGGATTCCACGTTATAATCAGGTGGGCACTTCGGTCCGAACAGAGGGAGCATATTTTGCCCTTGAAAGTTTTCACAACATTAGAGAAGCTTTGCCTGAGATATGGGAAGAAGAAGATGCAGAGAGATCCAAAAATGTTGTGCGTTCAAGAGCAGGAGTTGCGGCTATTGGAACTGTTGTCACTGCTTAAGCCATGATCTCATTGAATGAGTGAGTGGAGGAGGTTGTTTCCTGTAGAAAACTCCTTTGTCTGTAATAATCTTGTTGGAGTGTGTATCCAGCAAACTCAGATCAAACCGATGGCGAGCGTTTGAGAAAACAAACTTCAAGTAGCCAATGTGGACTGTCCTAGAGCTGGAGCTGATTGCCATGGACGCCAGATCCTCCCACCGTCAAAGTCTAATTTCTCAAAAATTTAAACGTTATTAATATGAAAATAGAATAAAAATAAAATAGAATAATTTTTGTTACACATCTACTTTAAGTGTCCTCTTGAATGAATCCCTCCCAGCATGCAGTTCACGTGGCATCCATCCGTTAGCACCTGTGGGAGGTAAGGATACTCTAAAAAGAAAACCTACCTCTCTCATTCGTTTTTTTCATCGATAGTTTGGAGTGGTGGTTGCTCAATGCCCCCTCCTCACTCCCAAACATGAGGAGCCCTGGGGACAACGGATACACAACCCACAACTCACATAGCTCACCCTTTTGCTCTTTTGTCTGCCCCAGCAAGCCATTAGTGTAAGAGGGGTGAAGCATGGAACATCGATATCTTCTAGAGGGTTTCGGCTTATGGAACATCCTTATCTTCTGAAGGGGTTCAACTTATGAACGCAACATCCTTATCTTCTGGAGGGGTTCAACTTATGAACGCGGCCTGCATGGTTTGCATTGCATGGTTATTTAATCCTTCTCATAGCTTCTTTCTCCATGTTGTAGTGCTCCTTCTCTTTTCAGCATGAGACTCTTAGGGAAAAAAATTTGAATGAGGAGCTCTTCCTTGGCAACTCTGTCACTTGAACTTGTATTGGACTACCCTCTTCTTTTAAACTGGTTTAATTTTGGTTTACTTTTTTTAATGGGTGATAAGTTCTTTCTAACAGGTTTGCCGAGGGTAGATAGCGGCCAAATCCTCCTCCCCCAGTGGAAGTGGAAGAAGAAATCCATAACATTTGGCAGTCCCTAAGGCATCTGAAGAAATCCATAACATTTAGTAGTCCCTGGGCATAAGAATAAATCCATAACATTTGGTATAACATTTGGCAGTCCCTGGTAGTTTTTGGACTTACAGTTGTTGCAGCCATTTGCAATGGAGTTCCTACTATGAACCGGGTGTCTGTATTTCATCCCTACCATGGGTATTATGTAAGTGCACAGACTGTTGATTTTTATTTGAAATTAGATGCCAAACAGACCCCACTTATTTCTAATAATTGTCCAAAGCATATCTATGAAATATATACATGACATATTTATGGTGAGAAATTAAGGATGTTGTCTAGAGTCTATTGGTTTTGGAGGTATGTCTCAAAACTTGAAAGACGAGACACACGCTGCTATTTGGTGAATCCATAAAGGTGTCAATCGGTCATGGAGCATAAGGTGAAACCATAAAGGTGTCAATCGGTCATGGAGCTGCATGGTGCAGATTACGCAGTTTTAGTATTTGGGAAAGCATTATACTTTACTACAAAAAAAGAGGTGCAACAGCAGGTAAAGACTTGCACAACTCCTCTCGTATGTGTTTCTGGAAGGGGTCCCATAGGGAAAGTAAAGAGTCCAGGTCCCTCCCTTGAACCTTGAAGTGAGGAAATTCTTAGATATTAGAACCTTTAGTCTGAAATCCTATACACAACATTTTTGGTCTACCAACCCTTGAATTGCTAGTTCCTGAGTTTTATCTGTAAACATAGCAATATTATTATGAACCTGGGCAGGTCTGACCTATTTTCGGGGCTGCAACTTGTGAAAATCACAGGATATCCAATAATAGATTTGATCCTTATGGCCTATTATAGTGCATCTGTAGGTGTAGCATTCCTCTGTTACTGTAAGGGAATTATGATCTGGCCATTTCATCTCCACCACATCCACAACAAAGAAAAAAAACATGAATAGAAAAAAAACACAATAGATAATCAAGAAAAACACAGAACAAACCTGAAGGTCTAAACATTGATGTCATTTTGAAGGCAGTGGAGACCCAATGTGAAGCTTAATACCAATATTTGTCAGTTTCAATTTCTGTCCACCGACACTAATCTCATCACCATGTTTAGAATTGCCTGAATTCCAATTCCATTTACTCTTCTTAGATGTGTCTTCAAGCATCTTCTTAGATTCAGACAAATTACTTGTAAATCTAGTCCTCTTAGCCTAAGTATTCAACACAGTAGGTCCGCGTCAGAATTGAACTCCCTGTATAGGTGCCTGAAGGATAAAGAAAGAAAACAATTCTTTAGGAGCCCAATCCTTTTCAACCAACAATCATATATAACTTAGTGATTACAACTTGGTGAGACCTCTGTCCCAATCAATTATCATGACCTTTGATTCGCCAAAAATAGAAAGCTAGAGATTTTTTTTTTTTGCGAACCATAAAAGCCCCCATAAGGCTAAAAGTTCATGCAATTGCTTTGTTGGATCTTTGAAGATCGAGGTGCATGGCACTAATATTACTAATAGAAGGTAGACAACTTACAAAAATTACACTTCATTGCCAAATTTGCAATTTTCCATGACACAATTAAAAATGACTAACATAAATGACTAATTCATATTCTTCTAGCTAGTCATTTTTTATGTCGTGACTAAATTAGTCATTTATTTTAGTCATTTTTAACCCAGTCACTTATTATCTAGTCATATTTGTTAACTGGTGACTAAATTAGTCATTAATTTTAGTCGTTTATAGTTGAGTCAATCAAAATTGCTCATATTTAGTAGTAAATCACTTGGAAAACCTGTGGTGACTAGAATTTTTAGTCACCTAGTAGCAAATTCCTCATTTTGTACTAGTGTTCCTTTTCGATCTTCATGGTAGCAATGGTGGCGTTGGGCTGGGCTCTACATCGATAATCTTCTTCCCTTGGTCATTCTGCTTCTCGGGTTTGGATTCAATGTGAGAGTATGCATCTGATTCATAAGCTTTTATCTTGGCCACCAGTGACTGCTTGGCCTGACATTCACTTGTGTTGTGAGTGGGGCTCTTATGGAACTCGTACCACTTTCTCGCTTCCTTATTCAGCTTTGCAGTGTTGCTCTTTGCTTGAGGATTTTGCAAGTTTTGTTGAGTTGCCATGCCTTGGCCGTGTCCTTAGTTCTGTGGTTTGGGGGCACCTTTCCCTTGATTTTGGTTCGCAGATCCAAAGTCTCGCTTTTTTTATTTGAATTTTTGCTCAATTTTGGCAGCATACCGATATGTCGTACTAAGTGAGGAGATGTAGAGGAACTTCATTTCCTCCTGAATGTATCTGTGCAGACAACTGCGGTACTTCAGCACCAAATGTTTGTCTGAATCTTTGATACCCAACTTGGTGCGCAAGGTATGGAATAGATTCGTCAACTCATGCACATCTTGATCTCTTTGCTGCCGCAGCGTAGTCCATTGTATGTACTTGTCCTCATAGCTCCCCACCGGATAGTATTGTCCCTTTATTGCATCTCGAAAATAATTCCAAGTGGGTATGACCGAGAACAGAGAGGGTTCCTCCTCATCCTTTCTCTCACAGTAGGTTTCCCACCAGTCCTTGACATGGGGGGCGGCTTTGAGTAAAGAAAAAGTAATCTTTTCCTAGTCAGAAAAGTCATGATGTGAGAAATATCCTTCTAATAGATTCAACCACTTGTCTACGGAGTTTGTGTCTATTCGGCCATCAAATATGGGAATTTTGAAGTTTACTTGTACCTTAAAAAGGGGTTGCGCCTCCAGAGTGGCCACTAGATGAAGATGCGCTACGAGTGGGAAGTCGTTGAAGGATCTGGGCGAAGTTATCCATCATTGTGTTCCTTTGTTTTTCAAGGGCCTCCTCGAGCAACATTTTGATAGGATATTTTGCGCCGTCATCTTTCTTTTCATCCCCCATTGGTGGTCATCGGAATTTGTGAGGCTGATCTTGCAAAGGTTCAACCAGATCGAGCCCTAACTCTTTATACCCCGCCCTCGTTGGGGACATGCAAAGAAGGATCGAGAAAGAGCAGATTACTTTGATACCACTGACCCGGATTTATGTAGGAACACAACAGAATTCACAAATAACCATAGAAACAAATATGCAGCGGAAATAACACTTCATTTCATTAATCAATAACTAAAACTTGATTACATACACAATGGAAATAAACTAGCTAGAGTGCTGGTAGCTTATCTTTGAGAAGAGATGTGGCGGCTACATGCCTCTGAACTCTGTGTTACAATGAGGCTCGAAGGCCTATATATTATTGAGAAACAATGGAAACCCTACACATCCAAAAACCTAACCCTATGAGATGAAACACTAGAATGTGGGCCCCGTTGGGTAACTTCGTACATCAATTTCCTGGGGTCGTAACTTTAGCATACTACCTCCGTTTGACACACATGATACATCGTTAGAAATATCTGTTTAACGACTACATCCATAAATGACAAATATCGAGTCTAAAGAGGACTCATATGTGTGCAACCATTCGATGCTGAAAAAACATCGTTTAGGGCCTCAAAACGGCTTCAGAAGTTTAGGACCCGAAAACTGCCAAAAATAGTAAATTGTGCTATAATTAAGAAAACTGAAAAACTGAAAGAAATAATGGTGGGGGTCCAAGTGGAATAGGTGGGTGGCCACCAATATCCTCCTAGATCATTAATTGAGTGAGCGCATTGTAACAAATGGTTGAGACTCACACTAGCAAGGGAGAGAAGCTTTGATAAAAGTTAAGGGTGTAAGGACCCCTTGTAAATTATGAGTGTTGGAGAAGACCCATTCAGAAGGATTCTATCTTAAATTCTTGTGTTGTTTAATATGTTACATAGTGTGGAATTCTATGACTTCTTGTGTCCATACTATGTATATTGTGTTACAACTTGCAGGTTTGAATTTGAGTGTTGGAATAAATGGTTTTGTGGCAAAGTATATCTATTTCAAAACATATTATATTAAGTAATTAAAAATGCAGGTTAACATAGACATATGCTAGGTTTTTCTTTTTTCAATTACATGATTTTTGTGATCCATGATCCCTCTCTTTCAACACAAGCCTTGGGTTGTAAAGAAACCTCTCTCAACTAATCTTAGAAGCGCAAGCTGTGAGTTGCAAAAAAAACCATCTAAACCAATCTTAAATTCAAGTCAAAGAGGAAATATGAGGACTTTGACTCCAATACCCACACACCAAATGGAAACTAATTTATTCATAAACACCCAACAACCCTAAAATACTTCAATCATACTCACCAAATTCTCAATTTATATGATCTAGTATTACAACTTACCCATAATACATACTCTTTCTTCCAAATTCTAGACGTTAAACTATTGCAATTTACCAACCTATATATACATCACAAGTTAATCTATCTTCTCATAACTCTTTATCTTTTAATTATTAATAATATTCCTCATCCCTACTTAATGTATCTACTATGCGTAAAATTCTCAAACATTAAAAGTTCAATCGAGTAAATTTGATCATTAACATTTTAATTCACTATTATAGTGACCATAAAATTGAGTAACTCTAAAATACTTCACATCATCCTCTAAACCAAATTGGACCTATAATATATACCATTTCTTCCAAATTCTCAATTTATATTATCTATTATTACAACTTACCTATAGCATATACCCTTTCTTCCAAATTCTAAACCAAATTCTCAGTTTATATTATCCACTATTACAACCTACCTATAATTTACTTTCTTCCAAATTCTAAATATTAAATTATTGCAATTTTTTTTACCTTACTATGAACTCACACGTTAATCTATCTTCTCACAGCTTTCTATCTTTTAATTCTTAATAAGATTCCTCATCTTTCTACCTCATAGTATATAATACAGAAAAATAAGCATCAGAAATTTAAGGCGTTTTCAATCCCACACACGGCAGGAGTCACATTTCGTGGAACGCTTGGTCTCTGTTCAACTTACACGTCACGTCCGTCAGTCCATTCAAAGGAGTCGGCTATTCTCTTAGGCTCCGGAGTCCGCACATGCTGTGTAGAAACCTCACCCTAGTCGGCTATTCTCTTATAAACAACAAAAATTCACCAATCAAAGGAGTAGGCTATTCTCTCCAAGATTTTCACCCTGGGCCCACCAAGTGTCGTGGGCTATTCTCTTAGGCTCCGCACATGCTGTGTAGAAACCTCACCCTAGCCTCCAGTTTTGCTGACGTGATACAGCCTGAAACCCCATGTTCCGCACATGACATTCAAGGGTTAGCCGAGCTCTCAGCCAGGGATCAAATTTGAAGGGCAGGGTCCCATTTCACTTTGAAGGGTTGTGAGAAATTGAACTCTTCAATGTTGACATGTAAAAATAAATCATTTTTTTCATTTGAAACTGAAAGTGTATAACAAAATTTCATTATTTATTAAAAACAGTGTATAGAAAAAAACATAATAATAAGAAGAAATCCCAAATGATTCAACGGTTTATATAGAATTAGTGAGATAAACCATGTATATGATGATTTATCACGTCCAATTTTTTTTTTATGGGAGATTTATCACATCCGAGAATTAGATTAGAGGAGGAGAGACTAAATAAAGGCTGAGAGTGACTAAAATGTACATGTAATCAAAGATGAGATTGGAAAAAAGACCATTTAGAAAGAGATTTGTGCACTCGTTTTGTTAATTAATGTGAACATAGCAAGAACCATTAGGACTACTTGTTTTTTGTATTGCATTTTTTTGGCCTACTTATTTTGTGAGGGGAAATGTTTTTTTCCTATTATGCCAAAGTGATTTGAGTAGTGGACAACTACTAGTAACCTTATCTAAATGTATAATATGAAATTGGGGATGAAAGTAGCCTCATGAGGTACCAAAACTTATTTGTGTCTAGAATTGTTTTGAGAAGAGATTCAATGCTATAAGTGCTATGTTATAAGGCCAAAAGAGATCAATCATTAGATCCCTAACATTAATAATAAAAACTAAAAAGATGATTTGTGTCGAGTGCCAAGGTATCTTCTTAAAACTATTGTACTTCTAACATTGCACATCCCTATAAGATTTAAAATTGTTGATCCTTGTTGTGACCACTTGATATTACCATAACCAATGGTTTAAAGAAGCAACATAAAAGTAAAAAAAATAGAAGAATAACTTTTCCATGACATTTTACATTACATGAAGTTTTTTCCAATCCACGTTTTCATTAACGGCCAAAAAAGTTACAAATACCAGCACAAAGCTAATTTATATGTTTGTCCATATGGACCCAGTTAGTGAGTAACTACCCATTCAATTTCAAACTCCACCTAATCCCTAAGCATTGTCTTCACCATAATAAACCAAGTATTAGAACACTTAAAAATTTATCCTTCAAACTTTAGTCTTGAGTCTACTAACATCTAGATGTCAAATGAGAGGGATTGATAGGGATTCCCATTTCTCTTTTCAAAACCCAGTGCATATACTTATTATTCAAACACATTGAAAAGGTATGCTTCAAACTTCAATGTGGATCTTACTAGTATTTGGATCTCACATGAGAAGGTGTTTGAGAGGGCTTCAACAATTATCTTTTCAAAATTCCATCTTAAATTTATGTAAAAAGGTTAGACAAAAAAAGGGCCTATTATATACTGTAATCTCTTTGTGAACCTTACATGATTCAAAAATGTCATTTTGACAAAAAAAAACATATTTACAATCTCTTCTCTTGAATTCTGGTTTGATAGGTTTGAGGAGCAGTATGCAAGGTAATCGTTGACAATGAGTCGAGTTGAGTAACTAATAAAGATTTATTAATATATCTTTAACAAAACATTTCAAGAGAAAACTAGGAAATAGATAATGTCTACTATATAACTAAGACCAAACCCAAACCCTACAAAAGTTAAGCTAGATAATAAGTAAGTCTAAGTTGTGATTAAAACAAACACCCTAAATTGCTAAAATGATTCTAAACTTAGAATGAAATATAAGTCTAAATTAAATTTATTAATATCAAATATTTTTCTTAATGAATAAATTGTGAATTACTTAACCTATTTTTTATAAAATATAGAACCAAATGTAATATCTAATTCTAACCTAGAAATACTACACATTTTTATATAAAAGAATAATTTAAGAGAAATTTTTAATAATTAGTGAGTTATTGGCCATAACCTAGGAAATATTTAATGTAAAAAAGTAACCTAAATTATCATATCTCATTTACTCCAGTATAACCTAAAAGACATAATTCTAATAAAAATAAATAAAACTTTAAGATTAATCTACTACAACTTAATGTTGTATTGCTATCTAATCTTTTTTTAACAAAATTCAACCTGGATTTAATTAAAGAACAATGCAATAATTGAAGAGAGGAATCACTTTGAACAATGTAAATCATTTCAATTATGGTAAAAAAACATTTTTTGTTTTAAAGCAATTCATCTCTTTTATTATTTTCATATTCAAAGGTATTTTTTTTGTCTATTATAATTTATAGTTTATGGTCAATTTCAAATGTACACAAACTTATTGGAAATTGGAAATGAAAATAAAATCATTTTGAAGAATAAGTGCCTACCCCGAAGGAATAGTCATTGAGACTAGTCACAATAGTAAGAGGGAGATATACCCCTCTAGGTGAAATGCACCATGAAAGACAAGTTATCTTACTTATGTAATAACAAACTCTCCTCTCCCTATATATTGCTTTCAACGCATGTAGTTCCTATAATGTAATGAAATTGAGTTGGAATGCCCGTAGTGCCTACAATGGTTTAGTCTATCTATTCATGAACAAATCTATCTATCCATGACATATGAAAGAGTAGGTGAGTAGGTAGATTGTAGTAAGGGAGGGAGCACAAAGAAAGAACCAAAGTCGATACAAATTGAAATGGTTTGCATCCAATGCATACATTGCATGTTCTTATCCATGTGGACTCCCTAATGTAGGGGATATTCTCATAAAGTAAATGCCTTCTATACCCTTAATTATATAAATCCTAGAAATTGGAAATAAATAAAAAAACAAGTCTCTCCAATATTGACATCTTATCCTAGTAATTTTATGGAAACACTTCAAATTCTCCAACAAATATCAAGTATTTTAAACTTTTGATCCTTTTTTGTTCTATTATGGTTTATGGCTTTCAGATGCACACAAACTAATTGTAAATCGGAAATAAAAAGAAAATCATTGCCAACACCTAAATGTTTTAGGAGCAACAACTATTTATTTAACCTCCCAGAGCCCACAAGAGATGACTATATTGCACACTCGATTATTGTGTGGAAACCTATAATTCACATCTCTATGGACCTCACATGATTCACATTAGAAACCATTGAGACATATTCCGCCATTCAATTCATGGATAAAGATCTCATACAAATATGGAGACACATGCGCGGATACAAAATCATTAATATTTTAGCTAATGAGTGTCCATACATATCTAAATCAGTCTCTACTCTCCTGGTCCTTAGAGAATATAGTTTTTTGAACTTAGATAAGGGACAACTTTATCGGGCTGGTGAAATACTCGGTTGTTAGGTCATTGATAAAATAAGGCATTGAAATTTGGAAGGACCTTTGAATGGAGGATTGATTCTACTTGATGGTGGCTCTATTGGTCAAGTGTGATTGGGCCTACCTAAAAGAAAAACCCAGAATGTAATACCTAATGCTTTCAGGAAGCAACTTTTTTTATTAAGCCTAAATTCAACGGTTATTTTTAGAGTTGAATCATGTCCTCCCTAGATGCTCAATTCAAAGTGATCAAACAAAATCCCCAATTTTAGGTGGATTATGGATAGTCCCTCTAATGTCTATCGAGTTTATACCCCAATTTGAAGTGATCAAACAAAAGCCCCAATTTTAGGTAGATTATGTATAGTCCCTCCAATCTATATCAAGTTTATCAGCCCTATCAAAAAGGTTAAGTATTTATTAGTCCACTATAAGGAAGAACTTAAAATTCTCCAACAAATATCACTACAAGTTGGGTGTTTAGTGTCTACCATAGTCAGTAAGGAAGACGAATCATAAACACACGTTTGAGAGGCTTACGACAGCGGTGATGTTGAAATCATGTTCTTTTCTAGCTCACTGTACTCCCAGTCCCTCATTCATGAACGTCCGTCGAGGGATTCCCTTTTTTAGATATATTGGTAGACAATTTGTACTTCTTATTTCCATTATTAGAAGGATGACAGGAAAATGAAGGGGTCGGAGTCTACAACATTTACAGAATCGGTTATTAAATATTTTATCCTTTCAACCTTTGGATTTCATTAAGGAAATTGGAATAATTCAAACACTTGTTTCAAATATTGTTCTTTCTTTCAACCTAATGTTTACAATTCACGATAGATAAATAACATTGACAGATTTGGAACTCAACTACAAGGTTCTTTCTTCTTGCTCCTCTACCCAAACAAAGTTGTCGTCCTAGACTATGAAAAGTATACACTATTTTGGTTTTGATTTCATTTAAATATTGGGCTTTTAAAAGTTACATCTATTTAGTATTCAAGACTTAGTCTGGAGGACAGACAGTCACATAATACATTACAAATTTCAAACAACATTTTGGATCGAGAAATTTTAAACCCTTATATTTATAGAACCAAAAGGAAATCCAACAAGCAACACATTTAAATTTTATCCACATATAAAATGTTACACAAGTGCAAAATGCTATACATACCTGTAAATTCATGACAACCAAGTCGACAACTTAACTTTGCATAATCCTCTAGAGGAAATGGAAGTTAGGGAGACACTAAAGCATAGAATTGGAGAGTTGAGAGTCTGAGTCCCAACCTCTGACTGTCCTATACTCGTAAACCCAAATAAATGTTTTTTTTGCTCCACAAACTTTTCCAATCTCTTTAAGTTCGGGGAAGCTCAGTCTAGCCTACCCAACGTTCTACCTTTGGTTCTCTTGCTCCTACCTGTGACAAAGGTGGAACCTTCGAGTTGTCCACCGTAGAAGGCAACGAGGAAATAGAGTGTGAAATGGTTTCCTTCTACAAAAAGATGATTGGAAGCAACACCATCTAAATTCCACAATATCTTGGTGCTACGGAGTTGGTTTACCTTGCCTGAGGTAGGAGAATGCATGTTTTTGTATTTCACATGATTACAGAAAAAACCATTTTATAATTGCATCTACATAACATAGATATATTTGTGCAAGTGAGGGAAAATTGGGTATTGTTTTTTCGAGGTCTCCAGAGACTTTTAAAGATCATTTTTCGTTATGAGGGTGCTCATGGTGTAGATCAGAGATCCCACGGGAGGAAGAGGAAGAAGAAGAAGAGGACTCAAGTCAAAATGTGAGGTGACTGAGGAGGGGAGACATAATAGCGATATTTGTAGTACCAATTCATTGGTGGTATAGTGATGGAAATGATCCTCTCCAAATTGTAGCCATTATCGACACAGGAAACCCTCATAAACAGCTCAGGTGCAAGAGTTACCACGTAAGCATCCCGACATATTAAGTAATAATAATATTCAGTTAGGTATATGACAAATTCTTTCATTTCGTTTAGATATGACTATATGCATATTGTACAACCCTTCTCTCTAGATGGCCCTCCATTCCAGTTGCCTTTGTCTCTACTACCTAACTCACTTCCTCCGATGAGACAGGTAGACTAAGCAGCCTAGGTGGAGAGTGAGAGACTGGGAGTGCTAATTCGAATGATTCTGACCCGAGTAAATGAATGGAAATTGGCATAAATCCTAGAATCCTAGACTAACTAGCATAGGATATGATTCATGAGCACAAACAAAGGGCGGTGTGCTGCTAGCCTTAAACCAAAGATTTGTCATCCCAGTCTTGTGGTGGTCAAAATAGAAATGTCTAGCACTGGGTGAAACCTTGGTATGGAAACTTACATACCCATTGGACCGGGATAGGTTCAAATATAGAAAATATTGCTCAATACATTGTAAATTACAACTTGTAAGTTGTAACCCAAAAACAACACCATTAGTTTTTCCTTGCAGAGCCTTGACAATGGAGGGTTATCAAACCAATTCACCATCCATAGATATGACTCATATGAGAATTTAAATTCACATCATATACTCAAATAATCAAGTGACTTATAAGTTGCGAGATCATGTGACTCGATGAACAATAAGATGACAGATGGAAAACTGAGTTGGTAGGTGGCATCATCTCATACCAAGATTTAATGAAGTTGGTGAATCAGTAATGCATGCAAATGTCATTAAATTCTTTGAAAGTGAACATTGAATCCTGAGTCATAATCCTGAATCATTGAGTTGAACTTGACACTAGGAATCCCAGTTGCCCATCGTGGTCTGTGTCGATTGGGACCAAGATCCTCATCCATGATCTGACTATTCAAGGGCACTTGGGTAGACTCTGAGTCCGGACTCTCCCATAGTCCACTGAATCAATACTCCTGGAACGACAATTTTTTTAGCTGCCCTTCTGTTGCAAATTTACCCAAGCTTAGTCAATTTCATTATTAAGGTGCTGGAAATGAAACTATTTTTTTTTTGCATGGGAAAATTTTTTGTGGCCTTCTATGACGTTTAAAATGGCCTTTGAAGGGCTCAAAAGGCTTCAAATTTGAAGCCTGCTCTCAGCATAATGATCAAATCAAATTTTAAATATCATGTTCGGAGGTATTCTATCATTTATTGTTTTACGAATTGCCTAACTAGGATATGATTTTTAGGGTGGATGTTTTTGATGGTTTTATATTATTTGATTTCATTTTTGCATTTAAAATTACTTATAAACAACAAAAATTACAAAATATTTTGAGTTGAATTCACAAAATCAAAATTGTCAAACAAGAATGGAATCGTTCACTGAGCTAGTCAAAATCGTCCACCAATCAAAGGAGTGGGCTATTCTCTCCAATATTTTCACCCTGGGACCACCAAGTGTCGTGGGCTATTCTCTCCAAGATTTTCACCCTAGGCCCACCAAGTGTCATTGAGAAAACCCTCATGGAAAACAAAAATAGCAATTCAATGGTTAAGGAAGTGTGGTAGGTGCTACTATTATTATATCACATTGTTTTAGATTGGTCTTGTATTTCTTGAAGTTGTGGACAAGGTCACACAAGAATGGAATGCAAAGGAATGCACAATGAACCCCTTCTTCTATGTACGTGTGGTTGAGTTTAAGTGATCTAGAAACTAAAAGTTACTTATTCAATATAAACAATGAAAAATGCTCAAACAAATGTAAAAATGAAAGAAGGAAATATAATTTCACATTTAAGGAAATGTGGGATGATGAAACTTTTCTATTCATTTTCATTATTATAAACATTATTTGGTTTTGTGTATCCTTTTTTAGCATCACAATTTTGATTGCGCCACTTTTTTTTTAGTTTGTTATGGTTTCCAACTTTTATTCATATAACCTTATTTTTTTATATTGTGCATGAACCTTCACCCCTTACATCATGTTCATTCACATAGTCATTAACTTCTTCCTTAACATACTTATCAAAGAAATCAACCAAAGGTTCATTCTTCCTTATCTACTTAGATTGTGCACTACCATCTTCTACACTCTAATCAACTTTATTATTGGTCCATACAATCGTCTTAATCTTAAGTGCAACATTTTTTTTGGGAGTATGCAGAATGTAGAAATAATACTACCACGAAACTCCATATCTCAATAGAATTGCATGATGTGGGCCACTCCAAAATAGCTCTTATTTTCTCTTGATCCATGTGTAAACCTCCTTGGTCCACAATCAATTCAAAATACAATTAACTCATTCTTTATTAACTTGTGCTTCTTCACCTTTAAGTGCAACTACCTTCCACTCAAAGTCTCAAATACCAATCTTAGAAGTTCCAAATGTTTAAATCCACTTTTGTGAAAATAAAAGTGTCATCTAAATAGACATCCAAAACTTATTAATGCATGGTTGCAACACTATTGCCATCAACCACATGAGCATGCTTGAATAATACATCCTTGGATGTGAATGCAAAATTTTCAACTCATCGTCTTCTCTTATCCTAATTTGGTAGTATCTGCTCCTCAAATCTATCTTTGAGAGTTATCTTGTGCCATAAAAACTTTCCATGAAGTTAGACATTCTTGTCATTGGCAATCTAAACATGATTGTGATCTTATTTAACATTTTATGAGGAATCAAAACATAGTTGATACACTTGAATTGACTAAAATTTGAGGCATCTATGGGGAATTATTATCTTTCTAGCAAGATTGTCAAGTTGACACTCACATTGATGATATTTATCCTCGTTTCCACCTTGTTGAATACCCAATTTGATCTTTTTCATTAAGGATATATATATGAGATTTCAAATTTCATCTCCTCTTATTCTTTCCTACACTATAACAAGTTAGCAAATGTTAAGCATCGAATAACTTGTTCAATGTTGTTAATGATAGATGCTTGATTGTACATAACCATATGTTATATCATGCATGGTTCCTTTCACAATCCTCATGTGTCATGCATGGTCCATGCATGATCCTATATGAAGCTCATGTCGGATAAAAATTCCATTCTTTCTTTAAGGGACTTAACTAAACAATATCTCAAGACCTCCCTTTGTTTTGTCTCACCTTCCCATTAATGGCATGCAACCTTTACAACCATAAAGAAACATGCTGCAAGAACCAGGATCACGCAGATCATTTTTTCTAGTGGATACATACATTGGAGTGGTCTCAAAATGTCTCCAAAGCTTTTTAGGCTTCCCCTCAAACATGAACCTTGCAAGGTCATAAAGTGACATGAAACATATAGCGGTGGAACCATGAAGATCGTGCATTTCTGAGAAAATAAAAATATGTGGTTGTGAGAGACCATGCCATATTACCATGTTTTTACAAAATTTGGGTGTCTAGACTCTATCTCATCACATCAGCAATAGATTAATTTTGACCATCACTAATAGACTAATTTTTGACCTTGTGTGTCACGGGGCTAGGCTTTTATATCCACCTTGAGTGTCCCATGTTGTCCAAAATACTAGTCATTGCGCAGCACCGATGTGATCTTGCTAGTTGGGCTTGGCCATCAATTGTAAGTATCACCCAAATTACGCCTTGCTGAACCCAAGCCAGACACCTTAGAGTTGTGTGAAATGTCAAGTGCTTGTTTTACCATAGGTGATGATGTCTGTCACATTACCACCCAACCTTAGACAATGTTGTTCCTCGCATGTTTGGCTTTGAGCCAACACTTAAACGATTGAGTTCCCAATGCATGATGATACACTCACCTGTCTAGCGTTAGTACTAGATGGTGCTCGAAGGTCATGTCCCACCTCCATCTAGCCACATACCATTGTTGCACCCATTCACGATATTATCCTAGCATGGTTGACACACTGCGCATTACATTGCCAATTGCATCATCCTTTGTCAAGCCTACTTATGCGGTGTCTTGTCGATTCGTCTCGTCCTACTTGACTTGACATCATTCTGATCCTCTTAGGGATGCAACATGCTAGGACATTGTCATGTTCGTCTCATGGATACCACCCAAGAGTTGGCCACCAAGGATACCAAATATATAGACTTGATGTGAACCCTTGAATATTCCATCCCGACGCATGGACTCGTCGTGCACCCTTGAATAGTGCATCTCAACACATGGACTCGTCGTGCACCCTTGAGTAGTGCATCACGTAGTGCCCTCCATTACGTCTTGCCAATGGCACTTAATGTAGGGTTGTTACATTATAGGTGTATGGTGCTTCAAAATAAAACAATTGGATATTAGTGGATATTAGTAAATCACGTATTTTCAAGAATAAGAAAACCAACATACTTATAGAGAGAATATGAAAGATATTTGTTTAAATATATTGAATGCCATAGAAAATGTATCTTATTTAGTTTTTTAAATGCATAGTGTGGCTAAGCCATTGTGATAAACATGTCAAGAAATATCAAATACAAGAAATTATCTCATTTCAAGATAATTAATTAAATGGATCTTAATATTTTTTCATTATTCATTTGTTAAGAGACACTATTTGTTAATTTGTAAAAAAACATATAAAAAATAAATTAATAAAACTAGTTATAACATTTATAAGTTATAATAAATTATTAATATAAATTAAAAGAAAACATGTAAAAAAAAAATAATAATAATAAAATGAAATATAATATTTATAATTATAATAAATTATTTGTGTAATTAAAAGAAAAAACCATTTAATGCGGGTGCAACAACTTTGATGATCGTTGGATCTTGAGTAACTCGAAATTCAACGGTCATCAAGGGTGTTGCAGTCGTCTACAGCTCAATAGATAGCTCTTGCCATGGCTCATCTACCATGGTCTATATTAAATACCCACTCCCCCGTAACAATATTAAATACCCACTCTCTGAGCAGCTCGAAATCCAATGGTCATCAAGCTTGTTGAAGCAGCATTAAATGCTCTGCAGCTCAAAGGTATTATAAATTTTGACTGAAAATTTAATTTGTGCCAAAAAATACATAGCATGCTTCACAGTATTAAATGCTGCTGCTGCAGCAGCTTTGTAGGCCATTAAATCTTAACTATTTGAGATCCAATAATCTATATAACTGCTGCCGCAACATTTAATTCTATGCAGCATTCCAAGTATTTTTCGCCCTAATTTGTTAGACATGAAATCTAATTTTAAAATTTTTCATACTTTCATTGAAGTATTCATTTTATATTTACCTCTCGGAAACGTTATTGGGTTTAGGTACTTTTTCAAGGATGCCAGTATTTTAAAAATCTTCATACTTTCATTGACGTATTCATTTTATATTTACAAAACGACTTTCATTGACGTATTCATTATATTTTTTTTTTTTCATAAAAAAGATCTTATATATTATATATATAAAAAAGTATCACCTGTAACGTATTCATTATATATTTACCTGTCAGAAGCGTTATTGGATTTACAAAACGTCAAAATCCGGTCCTTTTTCAAGGATGCCGTAATGACTGGTCTGTTTGTCTCCATTCGTTTTAATTGTGAGTTTCTAGAATGGTAAGAATCAACTGCAAAGTCTGTTCAACTTAACCCTGTACAGTCAGTCCAGATATGCGTATTGACTCAAATACAGAAAAGGTTTTAGTTCAACAACACCATTTAAGGAGCTTGGTATCCCACTTCTCGGTGTCTTCTATATATGAATGGAGAGCTCAAATAGCATGAGCTGAGAGCATCTCTTATATATAGAGCTGAGAGCAGCTTCATTTTTACCTCTTCTTTGCGATGTTTCTTTAAAAAAAACGCCATGAAGCGGTAGATACAGCTTTGGACAGCATAGTCGCGAGTATCTCACACGTAACTAGAGCGGGGTTTTTCAGAGCGGTATCTTCAAGTTGGGATTCTTCAATTTCAACAACGACTTAAAGAATCCCAGTTCGAAGACACCGCCCTTGGAAATACTGAAAAACTTAAATTTGTCCAATATCGTTCTTCCCTCATCTTCTATGCATCTTATATGGTTGCCCGTCATACTTACCGAGAGTGTTCGTAATTATTACAACTCTTTTAGAAGGTATTAGGGTGTTATGGATATTGTAGGGAAATAGTTAATAACTATACAAACTTTTAATTTGAGCTTGAGAGCCACTGTGTTTACTCATTGCATTGTGTATTGTTATTAGATGTTAAAACAAAACGCTTACAGATTTTTCAACTTATGTTAATTATTCCAAATCTCACCACGTTCGTAAAAGAATGTTTGTTTCATTTCAGCACATCTCGTCTATTCCTGGGTCTGTCTGTTGATAGTCCGTTACCTGTAATTTCATAGATCGGAATGATTCTTGCAATTCCTTATTTATAAGTATTAACAGAAATAGTAGATTTGATTTCAGAGTTGCAGTCTATATGTTTTGGTGCTCGCAGGCAGAAACATCAAGCTGGAAAAATTATGGAGACGATACTGTGGAAAATTTTAAAAGACCAGATCTGCATATTCTGAGTGGCCCGTTATGATTCCAAGCAGTGTTTCACCTGCAAATTATTCAATCCCTGCAATTCCCTCATCTTCTACCCTATTCAGCACGAGTTCCCACAGCAATGTTGGGACAATCAAGCTGAGATCAGCATGCTACCCGCTTACCTGGACACATATTTTATTCCATAATTCCATTAGGTTTAGCCTGAGCTGATAATAACTGAAGAGAGGACGACGTAAAATTTAAGAAAATAAGCAAATATGATCAATGATAGCTAAAAGTCTAAGGTATTTGTCATGATGTGTTAAAAATCATGATAAAATTTCAAAGTATGGAGTGGATCGCGGTGTATTCATGAGACTTCAATAAGAATAAGTTTAATAATGGATATGGCGAAATTTGAACATTTTAAAGTAGATTGGATGAAAAGTTTAGTAATTGTATTTTATTGTTGTGTGCAAGCTTAATGTGGAATAAGACTTGCCCATGGTGGATATGGTGTGTTCAGCATGTACGACGAGGGCCATGGCAAATTAAAAACACAAGATTTTATATTGTTAACCATGCTTGACATACTTAGGCAAAATCATAGTGTTTTTATTTGTTTAAATTAGCATAGATCCAAATTCCAGGCTTTATTAAGGGTTGAGAGAGATCAAATATTTGGAGGTGTAAACCTTTTTTGAAGTATTGCACTTAACTATTTAAGATCCACATATAATATTTTGATTATTAATATTTAATACTATTTATGGCCTACATATATAATAATTTTTATTTTGTTAGGAAAGAACATTACAACATCTCCCCCATACATGGTTTTAAAACCATGTACAAGGCCTTTCTAAAACCATGGGTTGCTTAGGAGGCCTTGCACATGGTCTTAAAACCATTTGCAAAGACCTCCTAAACCATGTACAATAAAACAATGGGTTCTTTAGGAGGCCCTGCACATGGTTTTTGAAACCATTTGCAAGGCCCTCCTAAGCCATGTACAATAAAACCATTAGTTTTTTAGGAGGCATGACCAACATTTTTTTTGGGGATTATTCAATTTTTATTTTTTATTATTTTGTTAAGTAGGAACATTACAAAATCTCCCCTATATTGTGTTGTTTTTCTCAAGTACATTTTTTTGGGATACTTAAATTTTGTATACTTTATTGTTTTGTTAGGTAGGAACATTACAACATCTCCCCCATATTAAATTGTTTTTGTTGCCTACATTTACAAGAGGAATGTTACATAAAGTTACAAGAAGTTACAAGATCTCCCCCATACTCGGCTGTAGAGTGTTAAAGTGTTTTAATCCCATTTAAATAAATATTTTGATGATGGTTGATGTTATTTGATTTTGTAATTTACTTTTCATTATAGAAAAAAGGCTATGCACAATTATCCATTACAAAAAAATTGCAAATTTTCTTTTATCAACAAACACCATGACTCGGAAGAATGTATTTAAAATTTTTTGAGACTTACAAAAAAGCTGATTTTCTTGGAATATAGTTTGCCATACTTGAGGAGGGATAGACCCTCATAAAGGAGGTTAACCAGAATGCAAAAAAACATCTAGAGAAAAAAAAAGGATGAAATGCCTACTTCTTTTTCATGCCTTCCATGCTTAGGGATGGCTGTGAAACCGAGACTTCTTCCATGGGATGCACTCCAAAGTCCATTGGCTCATGGAAATAACTACTTTGAGACAAATTAATTACCTTCACCAATTCTTCTATTAGTATGTCGTTTTTTCCCATAAGTTCATTAATGTCCCTTTCGAGATCATTTGTCCATGAGTCTTGACATGTGAGTTGATAAATTACATATTTAATATCAGTAGAGATTTTTTTTTTTTGCTTGAGACCTCCACATACTACCTCATACGCCCTGCATAAATGCAGTTTAACATCCTAGATACCAGTCTTAAGACTATGAAAGCTTGCAGACCAACCTCTCTCATCATGTTTCTCTGAACCCATATTAGAATATTCGCTGAATGACTATGGGGCGGTCACACGAAGTTGGTTCCACTTTTTGGTGCCACTTAGGAAATTAGAAACTCACTTCGGAAGTGCAAATCAAGAACGCATATGCGTTATTGATGGCACGTTCGGAATAACCCGAGCCCAAACACAAGGCTAAGGTTCGTGAAAATGTATTGTGTATGCGATATATCGCATATGCATTTTGTAATGTTAAATATCTCATATGCGATATGCAACATTTACAAAATGCATATGTGATATATCACAAATGCGTTTCGCAATGTTAAATATCACATATGCGATATGCAACATTTACAAAACGCATATGCGATATATCGCATATGCGTTTTGTAAGTGTTGCATATCGTATATGGTGGTACGAGGAACCAAAAAAACAATTTATTAATAAAGGATACAACTTTGGTGGTTTTCTCCCTCTTTGGATTTCCATTTAAAATCATTATGTATTGTGCATTTGTACTGAATAGTTGTTGAATGTTTTATTAATGTGTGATTATTACTTGAAGTGATGAAGTTAAAATTAGTAGAAGTGTCTAATACCGATTCACCCCCGCCATCTCAACATCTATAAATATTCAAACAATTGGTGTCAAAGCATGTTTTATTCACATAGTTTGACAACTAGAAGACATATCCCATAGATTACTCATGGATTTTCAATTAGTATATCCTAAAAAAGTTCCCTTTTTAAATGGAATAGATTATGTACCATGGAGCATAAGAATAGAGGCATTATGCAAGTTGTTGAGCTTGACATTTGGAGTGTAGTTCATAATGGATACACAAATCCAAAGAATCAACCAAAAGGTTCAACAACAAATAATCTACACAAAAACAATCCAAAGAAAATGAATGCAATTTTGAATGGCCTATCATATTGTGAGAAGAACAAAATGGGACAATGGAATTAAACTACATAGCTCTGGGAGAATATATACTATCTTTATTCAAAAGAAACTCTCTCAATAAAATGAGGTACAGCCCAAAACAAATGATGAAGCCATTGAGAGAAAAAGCAAAGTCTCCAAAGATAAAGAATACTTTGAAGCCGAAGAATAAGTATATCTAGAGGAAGAACTTATTATTTCTCTATGTGAACTAAGGAAAGATGAAAGAGAAAACTAATCATTAATGGAGCAATTTCAAAAGTATCAAGATGAATATTATATTTCAAAAGAAGGGACTAAAAGATTAGTTTTGGATGTTATGTAACCAAGTCCCATAAATAATAGACAAATAGTAGAAACATGATAAAAGAGAGTAATCCATGCCCGAATAATGAAGAGGACAGATAAATAACAATCCTCTTTGAGGGAGGAACCTCCTTACACAATGTAATTATGTACCCAAGACAAGACAATATGCAATGCTTACTAATATGAGAATATTCCCTTACTATATATAGGAGACATATGTGTACAATAACAACTAATAGACCCAAGCCTACATCAATAATATGTAATACACTGACATATAGGAGGTAAACTGTGCCACACTATAGGGGGAACTGTGCCCAATAGGGGGAAATGTTCCCAACATTTAGGTCTTAACATTGGATTGAAAGAAAAAATTGAAAAGACACAACAAACCCTGACAAATAAACTAGAGGAAAAGGAAAAAAATTGCAAGCAAGAAGATGAAATTATCTCCCTAATAAAGGGACTGAAACAAATACATAAGAACCATGAATAATTTGAAAATACCATTGTTGGTGTAAGAAAATTCAAATAGTAGATCTGCCAAGAAAATTGATGAAGACCTAACAAGTCAACTTCAAGAGAATAAATAACTTTTTCAAAGGAAAGAGTTTGAGATCCTTTCTATATAGAAGAGGATTTGGATAAGATAGTTTCCCAGTTGGAGACAAATTCAAAATTTGAGAAGAGCACCATGATTTGAGATAAAATATTCAGTTGTTAATTATCTCCACATGAAAAGCGTAGTCTTTGTTTTGACAACAATCATAACACCGTTGAAGAAATATTCAAGTCAATTGAGGAGAAGACTAAAATCAACACAAATGCCTTTAAAATCCCTAATTGAAATGAATACACCATCATTGAATGGAAGCATAATCATCCAAGGTATGATAGAAGCAAGCACAAGAGGGATGCACTTCTCATGAGACAACATACACTTAGTTAAAAAAAAACCTTAGTTCCTTACTTTTCAATATCGTATATGCGATATATCGCATATGCGATATATATCACAAGTGCGATATATCGCACATGCGATATTGAAAAGCAAAAAAAAAATAAAACACAGGCCGCAGGCCCCTCAAATCTCATTTTCATAGGATCGGGACAGCGAAAAACCGTAGGAGCGAAATAACGCAAGTGCGGTTTGCGTTTTACCTTTTCGAGGTCGAGGTCGAGGTCGAGTTCGAGGTGGATTGCTCCAATGTCAGGTAAATGCTAGTTCAATCCTTTTCATTTAGCCTTCCATTCTTTAATTTTTTTCATAATTTCATTGTTTTTATAATTATTTTGAACAAATTTAAAAAAATAATTGAATGTGAACAATCAAATAATGATTCTAAGTAGAATAACTTGAAGTTTTTTGTTTAAATCTAAACAGACAACACAAATGAACAACACAATGTGGAAAACCCACCCTCTAATAACCCACAACAACCTAACCCACAATAACCTAACCCACAACCAAACCCAAACCCGGAGGGGGAACAAGATAGAAACACACAGATTATTGCATGCTTGGCATCATTGAGGCACCTTAGCTCATCTATTAGAGGGGGGGTTCGTTTGAGAGATTCTTTAGCTGATGCCTTGGACACAATAACAAACACAATTTTCGATGCCCAAGGAGCTCTGTACAACATTACCTCATACAGAGAATCTAGGAGGCAATACTACTCTGATGGATTGACTCATAAAGACATCAAAGCCCTTAAAATTACAAAAGACCAGTTATTTTCATTATTCCGGGACCCTAGCACTAGATTGGTTCCACCCACCAGTCGAGCACACATTTCCATAGACTGGTGCATTGAACCAAATATAAAGGCCAATTGGATGGATCGTTGGTATATGGTCTTCGATGAAGACCCCCATGGGAATAGGGACATCCCATTTTATTTCCTTAGGAAGTTGTATGCAGAATTCATCCAAGGGAAACATGTTAACTACTTCGATCTCTTAGGCAACTGGGTTTTTGGTCATGGGATGCCCCAAGATAGGGAAGGTGCAAGGACAGATCCCAACTGTGTGCCACGCCCACCACGCACACCAAAACCCCCTCGGCTATATCCTCCTGCAGGTCCTTTAATTGAGTATACACAGGAGGAATTATTTGACATGGCAGATACATTGCTTGAGCATGGGACTGTTGTCCAAGGCAATGTAGACCAAGGGGCTGGCACTTCTACGGCGGGCCCATCTACAGATCACAGAGGAGATGTAGAGTCTTTAGAGCGTCGTGTTACTCCACACCCTTGCACATCGTGTGGAAGCATATGCTATGGCTCTACTTTCGACTTTCGAGATGATGGATTACTTCGCTTTGTAAGTAAAACTCATTATTTTAATATTATATTTTGTTTCATGTCAAAATCTTCAATTGTTTCGCACTTTATTTATATTAAATTATCTAATAATTTATGTGAACAAATATACAGCTGGTGTCCCATGGCACACCACAGTCGCATAGTCCGTCGATCGATGTTGAGAACATTGATGCGGCTGTCAATATTGCTTATGGGTTTGGTTCTTCACCAATAGGGGTAAGAACTATACTTGTTAATTTGTCAACTTTATTTATATATTTATAGTATAGATTGTAACATTCAATATGTATCCTAATTTTGATACTTGACATGTTTTATGCAGGTTGCCGAGGATGAGTATATTGTCTCGTAGCCTATTCCCTCTCATGCAGAGGTAGATTCGCAGACACAGGTATTATTTGAAATATGCTTTTAATTGTGTTTCGCTTTCTTTGGAAAAATCATTTTGTAACTTGTATTGCTTTGACATATGTTACTTTATGCAAGAACCTATTGTGACAGTGGTGCTTGAAGAGCACCAAAGGGAGGTTGTTGTCAACCCACCTCTTCCCCCCAAACAGGTATGTATGTTTCGCTTTCTTTGGTACTTCATCATTTTCCTTCCAGGTAGTATATATGTCTCTGATTCACTATTTTATATGAAATTGACATATATATGCTACTTTATATGCAGGCCCCTAGTGAGGCACCGGTGCATGAAGAGCACCAAACCGGTGGCCCACCTTTGACGAGCCAACAGGTATGTTTATGTAGATTGCTTTCTTTGTACATTTGTATACATATATTGATTGTAACATTCAATATGTATCCTAATTTTGATATGTAACATGTTTTATGTAGGTTTCCCAGGATGAGTATATTGTCTCGCAGCCTATTCACTCTCATGCAGAGGTAGATTCGTAGACACAGGTATTATTTGAAATATGCTTTTAATTATGTTTCGCTTTATTTGGAAAAATCATTTTGTAACTTACATATCGCTTTGACATATGTTACTTTATGTAGGAACCTCTTGTGACAGTGGTGCTTGAAGAGCACCAAAGCGAGGTTGTTGTCAACCCACCTCTTCCCCCAAAACAGGTATGTATGTTTCGCTTTCTTTGGTAGTTCATCATTTTCCTTCTAGGTAGTATATATGTCTCTAATTCACTATTTTATATGAAATTGACATATATATGCTACTTTATATGCAGGCCCCTAGTGAGGCACCGGTGCATGAAGAGCACCAAACCGGTGGCCCACCTTTGACGAGCCAGCAGGTATGTTTATGTCTAGATCGCTTTCTTTGTATGTTTGTGTACATATCTTTCTCTGATTTGGTGCTTGAAGAAACCCAAATTGGTGACCCTCTCCGCCCCAAGGTACATGTATATTTGTTGACATTGGCATATATTTGTAGCCTGATAGTGAGCAAGTGGTGCAAGAAGAGCACCCAATCAGGGTCGCTGTTAGTGAGGCATCGGGACCCGTGATTACTCACTCATGTACAGTAAGTAGAAATGTTATTTTTTGGTTTTGGAATTTGAACAAATGTACATATAGAATTTTTAAAGGTTGGTAAATTAACTTACAAATGTTGGTTTTTCTGCAGTCTCCGCTGATGAGACCTATCCCTCTTGTTCAGCGATGGGGATCACCAGTGAGAAGTTGCAAAAGAAAGCTACACTTCTCCGAAGACTCTGGTAGTGGCAACAAAATGGGGGATAACTAGAAAAAATGTATAGAGGGCATACATAGATTTATATTTTTGTTCATATGTACACACAGATGTACTTTTTGATCCACTATTTTGTATTATGGCCATGTGGCATGGCAATTTTTGTACAACATTATTGCTATACATATATAATATAAAACAAGGTTCAAATTTATACATATATATGGTTGACTTGATCTTGGAACATGATATCATGGTTGACTTGGTCTTGGAACATGATATGTGTGGTTCACCTATGTGATATAATGATATGTGTGGTTCGTGCATGTGTGCTAACTTAAATGAATTTCCAATACTTAAAGGAAGAATTTAAACGACTCAACAACTTTTAACATCATACAATTCTAACATACAATAACATACCCTAATTTACACATAGTAACACAAACTAACATACTCTACAATTATAACATGTACACAATAACATACTCTACATTACCCTACGACACTAACATCATACCATACTATTATACAATAACATGTACCATAACATAACATACTAACAATATGTACCATTTAACACTAAGTCATGCATGCATGTGTAATATATACCATGTATCATACCCTACAATACCCTATGATACTAGAGTTCATTGAATACCATACTAACATACATCATGTACCCTACAAACCCTAAATTTGTTGAAGTAAACCCTAGTTGGTGCATGCAAATTTGTGTTCATGAAAGCCTAGTTGGTGCATGCAAGTATTGGTGATCTCATGTGTTTCTAGTTCCCTCTCCTAACTTGCATGATTGCGAGCACTAAACCCTAGTTCCATCTCATACTTTGGTAACCCTAGTTGGAGCATGCAAATTGTTGTTCATGAAATCCTAGTTAGTGCATGCAAATATTTGTGATCATGTGTTTCTAGTTCCCTCTCTTAACTTGCAAATTGCTTACCAAACCCTAGTTCCACCTCATACCTTGGTAACCCTAGTTCCACTGCGGGCCTTTAATTCCATCTCATCAAAATACCCCAATAGATAACAGTAGACAAAATACTACATGATCTTTGCAAATGTGCCAATTTCAAAAATTGTCCAAAAATTTCTCCCATGTTGTTCCTATACGAGAGAAAAATCCCAATTTCAAAAATTGTCCAAAAATAATAATAATATTAAATTATAGAAAATATCCAAAAACACACATAGTCTTATACATCCAAAAAACTACATGAACCAAAAGATTATCTAACTCAACCAAAATAGTGAAATATATACATTGATATTACTGTCACCTTTATTTGAATCACAAGGAAGAAACCAAATAGGGCCCTTCAATTATCTCTTCGAACTCCATATCTTCCAGAATTTGACTTGCTTAAGGAAGATAATCAACAATAATGTTTAGTTCCCAAAAACATGCTGAAAATAAATGTACTTAAGAGTAGCAGTATTTGACAATTAGGTCTTGTTTAACATCCAATTTATAGTGAGATCATAGTCAACAAAAACCTAGAGAGTTTTTACACCACCATTGAAAGCACATTTTATCAAGAGCATTGAGGCCATTAATTATCCAAAGTTGTTTGTTCCAATGCCAGTTGCAACTTTATACTTACTGACATGCATATATCAAAGAAAAATAAGATGCCTTGTGATTCTAAAATTCGGATCACTTTGATATGTACCATCAAGGAAACCCATGACTTTGATATGTAAGCTACCATGGGAAAAGAATTAGATGTACATGTGTTTAGTGTATTTTTTGAGAAAATGCTTGAATAAGAAATTAATTCTTGAACAAAAGAATGGTTTTTTCCTCAAGTAGAATTAAGAACTAATTACTTTATGATGATTTTGAGTTCTTTTTTTCCATACCAATGCCACTAACAATCATAATAAAAGCACATCTCATACCTTGTTCCGTCTCATAAAGCACATCTCATAACTTGCATGATTACGCACCAAACCCTAGTTGGACATCTCATACCTTGTCTCAAGACCCTAATTGGAGCATGCAACTTGGTGACTCCTGAAAGCCTAGTTGGTGTGCATGCAAGTATTGGTGATCATGTGTTTCTAGTTCACTCTCCTAACTTGCATGATTGCGCACCAAACCATAGTTGGACATCTCATACCTTGTCTTGACCCTAGTTGGAGCATGCAACTTGGTGACTCATGAAAGCCTAGTTGGTGCATGCAAGTATCAAGGTGATCATGTGTTTGTAGTTCACTCTCCTAACTTGCATGATTTCTCACCAAACCCTAGTTTGACATCTCATAGCTTGTCTTGACCCTAATTGGAGCATGCACAACTTGGTGACTCATGAAACCCTAGTTGGTGCATGCAAGTATTGGCGATCTCATGTGTTTGTAGTTGACTCTCCTGAATTGCATGATTGGGCACCAAACCCTAGTTGAACATCTCATACCTTGTCTTGACCCTAGTTGGAGCATGCCAGTTGGTCACTCATGAAAGCCTAGTTGGTGCATGCAAGTATCAAGGTGATCATGTGTTTGTAGTTCACTCTCCTAACTTGCATGATTGCTCACCAAACCCTAGTTGGACATCTCATAGATTTTCTTGACCCTAATTGGAGCATGCAAAACTTGGTGACTCATGAAACCCTAGTTGGTGCATGCAAGTATTGGTGATCTCATGTGTTTGTAGTTGACTCTCCTAAATTGCATGATTGCGCACCAAACCCTAGTTGGACATCTCATACCTTGTCTTGACCCTAGTTGGAGCATGCCACTTGGTGACTCATGAAAGCCTAGTTGGTGCATGCAATTATTAAGGTGATCATGTGTTTATAGTTCACTCTCCTAACTTGCATGATTTCTCACCAAACCCTAGTTGGACATCTCATAGCTTGTCTTGACCCTAATTGGAGCATGCACAAGTTGGTGACTCATGAAACCCTAGTTGGTGCATGCAAGTATTGGTGATCTCATGTGTTTGTAGTTGACTCTCCTAACTTGCATGATTGCGCACCAAACCCTAGTTGGACATCTCATACCTTGTCTTGACCCTAGTTGGAGCATGCCACTTGGTGACTCATGAAAGCCTAGTTGGTGCATGCAAGTATCAAGGTGATCATGTGTTTGTAGTTCACTCTCCTAACTTGCATGATTGCTCACCAAACCCTAGTTGGACATCTCATAGCTTGTCTTGACCCTAATTGGAGCATGCACAACTTGGTGACTCATGAAACCCTAGTTGGTGCATGCAAGTATTGGTGATATCATGTGTTTGTAGTTGACTCTCCTAACTTGCATGATTGTGCACCAAACCCTAGTTGGAGCATGCCACTTGGTGACTCATGAAAGCCTAGTTGGTGCATGCAAGTATCAAGGTGATCATTTGTTTGTAGTTCACTCTCCTAACTTGCATGATTGCTCACCAAACCCTAGTTGGACATCTCATAGCTTGTCTTGACCCTAATTGGAGCATGCACAACTTGGTGACTCATGAAACCCTAGTTGGTTAATGCAAGTATTGGTGATCTCATGTGTTTGTAGTTGACTCTCCTAACTTGCATGATTGTGCACCAAACCCTAGTTGGACATCTCATACCTTGTCTTGACCCTAGTTGGAGTATGCCACTTGGTGACTCATGAAATCCTAGTTGGTGCATGCAAGTATCAAGGTGATCATGTGTTTGTAGTTCACTCTCCTAAGTTGCATGATTGCTCACAAAACCCTAGTTGGACATCTCATAGCTTGTCTTGACCATAATTGGAGCATGCACAACTTGGTGACTCATGAAACCCTATTTGGTGCATGCAAGTATTGGTGACCTCATGTGTTTGTAGTTGACTCTCCTAAGTTGCATGATTGCTCACCAAACCCTAGTTGGACATCTCATACCTTGTCTTGACCCTAGTTGGAGCATGCCACTTGGTGACTCATGAAAGCCTAGTTGGTGCATGCAAGTATCAAGGTGATCATGTGTTTGTAGTTCGCTCTCCTAACTTGCATGATTGCTCACCAAACCTTAATTGGACATATCATAGCTTGTCTTGGCCCTAATTGGAGCATGCACAACTTGGTGACTCATGAAACCCTAGTTGGTGCATGCAAGTATTGGTGATATCATGTGTTTGTAGTTGACTCTCCTAACTTGCATGATTGCTCACCAAACCCTAGTTGGACATGTCATACCTTGTCTTGACCCTAGTTGGAGCATGCCACTTGGTCACTCATGAAAGCCTAGTTGGTGCATGCAAGTATTGGTGATCATGTGTTTGTAGTTCACTCTCCTAACTTGCATGATTGCTCACCAAACCCTAGTTGGACATCTCCTACCTTTCCAGTTCCAATGCCAGTTCCAACTTTATACTTACTGACATGCATATCAAAGTAAATGAAGATGCCCTGTGATTCTAAAATTTGGATCACATTGATATGCACCATCAAGGAAACCCATGACTTTGATATGTAAGCTACCATGGGAAAAGAATTAGATGTACATGTGTTTAGTGTATTTTTTGAGAAAATGCTTGAATAAGAAATTAATTCTTGAACAAAAGAATGGTTTTTTCCTTAAGTAGAATTAAGAACTAATTACTTTATGATGATTTTGAGTTCTCTTTTTCCATACCAATGCCACTAACAATCATAATAAAAGCACATCTCATACCTTGTTCCGTCTCATAAAGCACATCTCATAACTTGCATAATTACGCACCAAACCCTAGTTGGACATCTCATACCTTGTCTCAAGACCCTAATTGGAGCATGCAAATTGGTGACTCACAAAAGCCTAGTTGGTGTGCATGCAAGTATTGGTGATCATGTGTTTCTATTTCACTCTCCTAACTTGCATGATTTCTCACCAAACCTTAGTTGGACATCTCATACCTTGTCTTGACCCTACTTGGAGCATGCAAAATGGTGACTCATGAAAGCCTAGTTGGTGCATGCAAGTATTGGTGATCATGTGTTTCTAGTTCCCTCTCCTAACTTGCATCATTGCGCACCAAACCCTAGTTGGACATCTGATACCTTATCTTGAACCTAATTGGAGCATGCAAATTGGTTACTCATGAAAGCCTAGTTGGTGCATGCAAGTATTGGTGATCATGTGTTTCTAGTTCCCTCTCCTAATTAAATGTATATATTAAACTAAAAACATCAAGAAATGTAAATTTCAACAAATCGAGAGCTTGTTATTTTCCGAACTATATTTCGTGGTGTCTAAAGACACCATTCTTGGCGCCTCCAATGTGCCGTAGATGGTGTTTGTATCCTAGGCACATGAAAGGCTAGACATTAGTAACATCATAAGAAAGAAAAGAGAACCCAATGAAAATGTGAAAACATGGTTTAAATAACACACCTGACAATGCACTCATACAAGTAGGTCGTCCGGATCATCTCTGGTGCCAATAGTGTCCATAAATCTTTCATGCTATATATGAGGTAGAAAGTATCGTACATGTAACCTATTTTTGTGAGCAAGTGTGCGGAGCTTGTTGTTTGTACCAACTACTAGGTTGGTGAAGTGGTATACAATAGCTCCTGGTCTATAATCCTGATATACATACCCACCCTTCCTTTTCTATTGTGCTGCAAGTGTCAAGTACTCCCCTTTTATAACCATCAAGCCGGTTTGGAATTCAATATTTTCATCATCTGTAACAGGTTGTAGAAGGGTTTGTTTCCCCTCTAAGCAACATGCCAACCAATAGTCAGAACCCCATTCATTATTTTTTGGGGCAACCACTGCATATATCTGACCCGTGAAAGGAAATAGGTCGAGTTAACAATACATTTTGTAAATAAGGTCTTGCATTTCTAATTTCTACATAAATTAAATTATACAAAGGTCGAGTAAACAATACATAAATACATTTTCCTATTTAGGTACTACTCATGTACCTGCTTGTATGAAATCCGATATGTGATCATAGTCTCTAGAAATATGTGTCTGATCATCTTCCAAATGGTTTATTTCATTACCCCATTTGAAATTGGTGCCAAGTGTCACTCGATCCCATGTATCAATGGTATCAGTATGCTCACAATCACCCCATTCACCGATGCTACAGGAACTGCAAAAGCAAGCCTTCAATCTTGTCCAAATTTGTAGGGCCGAGTTGTCTGAGCTTCTAATTGAATGAAACTATCGAATTCCATGCACTTTGTTCACCCGAGGTATTTTTGATCGGTCCACATTTGTAACCTCCCAGAATATTCTTCGCACTAAGTGTTTCCTTGTTTCTTGTTCTCCCATGGCAGATGCACACCATTGGACTATAGATGCAGCGTCTCGAAGGGGAGCACCTGTAAACTTCATCTCTTCCCTTCGAAGGGAAGTTTTAATGCATGCACCAGCACCATTGTGCTCTCCTTTTCCATGACTAGTTTCAAAGTAGTTCCATACATGTGGCACCTTGTATTTTAGGTGCAACAAACACACCCATTCAAATGCATGTGCATTCTTGAACTGTCTAGCACAACCATCTGACCAAATGAAATGACGATAAAATGGTATATCCATAGCTATCACGTGGTCATAGAATAATTTAAAGCAATGTTGCATGTAATGGATGTCATGGGTCCGGTCGTCACTAATGTAGAAGTGACTTTGTTTCAGTATCACATGTTTCTCTTCACTGCTATCTTTCCCATGTCGATACGTGATATGCACCATTATGCTCACTTGCTCTGAGTGATAGTATTGACTTTGAATTTCATTTTGTGGTTGTAGGGTGTAATTTTCAACAAAGTCAACCACTGATAGTATTGTTCTGAGAGGGAAGGTGTCCCGGCATATTCTGAGTTGCTCATCTTGCCACCGTGCCATATCGACATGTTGAATGTCTTGTTGGATCTTTCCACGAAACTCTGGAATAAAATCACATACTCGCACCTGGTACATGAATATTAATATGTCAATAAACCACATAAAAAAATATGTGTACATGAATATTAATTTGTCAATATTCAAGAATTTACCTGTGAAGTCACCAATTTAATCTTCTTGCTTTCTTTCCCATCATTTAGCTGATATGTCTCATACTGATAGTTCTGCTTCTCAAAAATTGCATTCCCGAATGCTTGATCTTCACTTTCATGGATGCAATCAGACCATAAGGATAGCCCACCACAATTGTTGCAAGAACCGTCTACACATTGTTTTAAGTAATGTGTTTGCCCATCTTGCCTTCGAGACATCATGCTATGGATAAAATCTATGGATGACATTGGCGGTACTGTACTTGAGCATTCCTGCACATGGTTAGGATGCAAAAAACGACGTATATGTGCAATGTATGGTAATATAGGTCAAACTCTATGTGGTATCTACAACAAAAAGTGTTCCAGATGGTATTGATTCTAACATACCAAGGCTTGCATTTTTCAAAACATCTTTGCCCGAGCCTTAGCTCTACGTGGGCAACTTTAAACATCTCGAATAGTTGAGTTTTTGTCATGTCAAGATAATGCTTAACATGAGGTTCAGTGTGATGAGAACCCCTACAATGTTTTAACACATCCTTCGTGTTAGAAGAAGGCCTAGTGTTATCATGCCAAAAAGTTTGCACTAGGCCCTTCACTGCTTTGACTAACTTCATGTCTTTGTGGGGCAACCTACCGCTAAATGCCCATAATGTTTCCATTTGTCCCTCTATATCAAGGTTGTCTCTTCTTACTGAATATTTTGTAAGTGTCTTTGGATGTAAAGGAACAATTTCTGATGTGCATTTAAGTAAACGGCGTTGTCTTGTGGATCTACATACAATTGATTCAGCCAATACACGACGAGCCACATTACAGTCTTTTGAACGAGTTTTTTTACCAATCGATGTGAATGCAGCAGCAAGAGATTTAACAATGTGATTACTTGATTCCATATTCTTCATTGTTGTTATGCCTAAATTTCTTCTAACAGTTGCCATATTTCTAGATTTAAGCAAAGCTAAAAACAGTTGGCATTTACCGGCTTCGGATTTGTTATCAAAATATTGTTTCATTATTTGAGAAGAATGAAGAAGGATAGTGCATTTAGCCACCTTGCCTTCCATGGAAGTCAATCCACTCTTGTCCACTTGTATTCGTTTAGGAGTTCTCTTTCATTTTGATGTAAAATTTCTTGCCGTTTGAAATGCTGGAGTGACGTTTACATCCACTACCGGCTCACAACTTCGATTAGGAGATTGAACCATCGAACATGGTTGTTGCTGAGTCACATTTACATCGGGAGTAACATAATTATTGAACTCTTCACAAGATTGTTTGTCTACTAATGGATGAATAATATCAACTTTCGTATAACCAGCTTCTTTTAATGTTGCATTATCTTCCTTAGCCTCTACGTCAGGTATCTCTTGAGGGGGAATGGGAACTATTTTCTCATGTAATGAATGCCGATGATTTCTTGAATCTTCCCTTTTTTTTGTTTTTTATTTTCTGTTTCTTCCGGTGTAAGCACCTTCCTTGCTAACTTTCTTCCTCTATTACGTACATTCCCCATTGAAATCCACCCAAACCTGTACAAAACTATGCAATTATGTAAGTAATGATAAAAAATTGCATGTCCAACTGTTCTCTGTGCGCAGGTTCAGATGAATTATGTCTTTTGATATGTTAAAGGTGGCCAACACGATGCCACCCTACATTTTCTATAAAACATATATCGCATATGCGATATAGCGCACCTCCGATATATCACATATACGATATTGAATTCCATCTTTTTAATGAACGGGCAGGGTTTTACATGTTTTCCATAACGCATTCCCGATATATCGCATATGCGATTTATTGCATATACGATATATCGCATATGCGATTTAGTGCTCAATGAAAATGTGTAATTTACATTTATCTAGATATGATGAGGATGAGGGTGATGAACATTGAGGGTGTCCATGAGCATGATGATGATGAGTATGAGGGTGAGGGTGTTGATGATGATGAGGGTGAGGGTGTCAATGAGGATGAGGGTGAGGGTGTCGATGATGATGAGGATGAGGGTGTTGATGATGGTGAGGATGAGGATGATGAACAATGATGATGAGGATGAGGATGATGATGAGGATGAGGATGATGATAAGGATGAGGATTATGATGATGATGATGGTGATGATGAGGATGTTGATGATGTTGAGGATGAGGGTGTTGATGAAGACAATGAGGATGAGGATGATGATGATGATGAGGAGGAGGAGGATGAGGGTGATGATGATGATGAGGATGAGGGTGATGATGATGATGATGATGATGATGATGATGATGATGACGAGGATGGTGATGATGATGATGATGATGACGAGGATGGTGATGATGATGAGGATGAGGGCGACGATGAAAATGATGGTGAACAATGATGGTGATGAGGAGGAGGATGATGACTATGATGATGATGAGGATGAGGGTGATGATGATGATGATGATGATGATGATGACCATGATGATGATGATGAGGATGAGGGTGATGATGATGATGATGATGAT
>LPNX011026871.1:737549-882680 GCA_001517045.1 Pseudotsuga menziesii | reverse complement strand
TAAAATTAATCTATCACCTGGTTCAATTTCCACATGGTATCAGAGCCATTGTAGATTGTTTCTCTCCTTCAAAAATTGTTTTGCAAGTTCGACATCAGTGACTGGGAGCCTTTTACTGACAGCTGGGACAGATTTTCTAAGCTATGGATCAATCACAGAAAACTATCTTGACTCCCTTCAATTTCTTTGAATGGAAAGCAGAGATGGAGATACTGTTGAGAGAGAAAGGCCTCTACAGGGTGACTATGGCAACAGAAGCAGAGCCTAATGCAGCTGTAGAGAAGATAAAATGGCACAACAGGAGGGATGAGGCTTATGGCCTCCTGTGTCTGAGTATTTCCAGAGACCTCCTTTTCCATCTTGATGGATTGACATCACCGAATGAATTATGGGAGAAGCTTGCTAATCTTTTTGGAAAGACAGATGAGATGAGGGGACATCAAATAAAAAATGAGCTGATTTCTCTGGGTCCAACGAGCTTTGAATCCCTGCAGCTATATTTCTCCAAGTTCAAAGCACTAGTTTTGCAGTTGAAACAGTGTGGTATTGAAAAGAAAGATGATCAGCTTGTATTGGCCATCCTCCTGAAGCTGGGCCCTGATTATTCAGTGTTTGTTTCGACCTTCTATGCCACAAAACTGACAGCTCGAACATGGAAGATGCCTAGCCTTGCAGATTTCATGGAATCTCTCACACAAGAACAGGATAAGCTGGTGATGATGGGCACCATCAAACCATCCAAATATCAAGCTTTTATTGCTGGATATTCGAGGGTGGATTCAAAGGAAAAAAGAAAGCTAAAAAGCCACCTGAGAAAAAGAGAGACAAGAAACAGTCTCTGGATTCTAATGGTCAAACTTGCCTTATTTGACTCATGTAGCACATGGGAAAGCCCAAGGAATCAAATCTGATTTATTCCTGGCCTCCTAGGCGCCCTTCTGCTTTTTCTGCTTTACTGCCTGCTTTTTCAGTGTTTTCAGGCAAAAGGAAAAGCTAGACTAGGTGAGGTTGACTAGTTTTTTGTCCTACACATCCTCCTCTCTTTTCTCCATGCAAAAGCATGTATGAGCTACCATTCCACCACTCTTTAGCTTGCCTAAGCCTTTTTTCTAATTCGTGAGCTCCATGACAGATTTGGGATCAGCTTTTTACACCTATGGGGGATTTGCTTATTTTTGGTAAGCCTACTTTATGCTAGATTCGAATTGCTCCTCATGCATTCGAATCCCTGATGTATGTTATTTATTCAGCAACCTATGTTATTATAGGGTTGGCTATTTTACACTCATTTAATACAGTTTAGTGTTCAGCTCCAATTTTCAATCTCTTTGTGAGTGATTTTGCATGATCAATTATTAATTGTTGTGAGTAAAATTAATCTATCACCTGGTTCAATTTCCACATGGTATTAGAGCACTTGTATATTGTTTTCTCTTGTCCAAAATTGTTTTGTAGCTTCGACATCAGTGACTGGGAGCCTTCTACTGACAGCCGGGACAAATTTTCTAAGCTATGGATCAATCACAGAAAACTATCTTAACTCCCTTCAATTTATTTGAATGGAAAGCAGCGATGGAGATACTGTTGAGAGCGAAAGGTCTCTATAGGGTGACTATTGCAACAGAAGCAGAGCCCAATGCAGCTGTAGAGAAGATAAAATGGCATAACAGGAGGGATGAGGCTTATGGTCTCCTGTGTCTGAGTATTTCCAGAGACCTCCTTTTCCATCTTGATGGATTGACATCACCGAATGAAGTATGGGAGAAGCTTTCTGATATTTTTGGAAAGATAGATGAGATGAGGGGACATCAAATCGAAAATGAGCTGATTTCTCTGAGTCCAAATAGATTTGAATCCCTGCAGCTATATTTCTCCAAGTTCAAAGCACTAGTTTTGCAGCTGAAACAGTGTGGGATCGAAAAGAAAGATGATCAGCTCGTACTGGCCATCCTCTTGAAGCTAGGCCCTGACTATTCAGTGTTTGTTTTGACCTTCTATGCCACAAAAATGACAGCTTGAACCTGGAAGATGCCTAGCCTTGCAGATTTCATGGAATCTCTCACACAAGAACAGGACAAGCTGGTGATGATGGGCACCATCAAACCATCCAAAGATCAAGCTTTGATTGCTGGAGATTCGAAGGTGGATTCAAAGGAAAAAATAAAGCTAAAAGGCCACCTGAGAAAAAGAGAGACAAGAAACAGTCTCCAGAGGATCCATAAGGTCCCAAGAAGAACTACCAGAAGAAGAAAAACAAAGGTGAAATGAACAAGTGCGCATACTGAAATAAGGGCAATCACACTGAAAGCTCTTGTATGAAGAAGCAAATAGATATGCTGACCCAAATCCTGGAGAAGAATGGCATCTCCCTTCCAGAAATCTCAAAGAAGAGAGAAGGAGGATCAAGTTCAGATGACAGAGAGAGAGTTCATGCATTGGTTGCTGGCACATCAAGCTCACCTAGTTTTATCATTGATTTTGGAGCTTCAAGACACATGGTTTTGACTAAGGATGCCTTATCCTCAATGGACAAGTCTAAAGGACCATCTATAGTACTGGGAGATGACTCTCTCACTGAAAGTTTGGGTAAATGAAGGATAGATCTTGATCATGGTCAGTTCAGCAATGTGCTATATGTGCCTGGTCTTGCCTCCAACCTTCTATCAGTGTACTAGATGACCCACACTGGGTCTCCTAATAAAGTCATATTCTCCCCCAATGAAGTTGAGATCACAGAAATCTCAACTGGTAGAGTCATTGCAAAAGGAGTTGCGAATCATGCTCAAAAGGTATACATGTTCTCACACTTCCTACCTTACTCAAACCCCTCTGCTCTTCTGATTCATGCTAATGAAGCAAGCAAGCTTTGGCATGAAATATTTGGCCACCTAAACTACAAATAACTTTCTGATCTTAGTGAAAAAGAGATGGTCATAGGGTTGCCCAAGATAAAAGTTTCCAAAGGAGTCTGCCAAGGTTGTATCTTAGGAAAATACCCATAGCACAAATTTGAGAGAGCTAGTCATGAGAGAACCTCTACACCCCTCAAGCTGATCCACAGTGATGTGGCTGGCCCATTCCCTCATATGTCCATGAGTCAGGCCAAATATGCATTGAATTTCATTGATGAATTTTCCAGGTATTTCTAGGTTCACTTCCTGAAACACAAGTTTGAAGTTTTTGGCCTATTCAAAGTCTTTAAGGCTTTGGTTGAAAACCAGTCTGGAAGGAAACTCAAGGCCCTCAGATATGACAATGGTGGTGAGTATGTCAAGTTTGAGTTTATTAATTATTGTGTAGATGCAAGTATTCAGATGCAGCATTCTATCCCTTACACACCACAGCAAAATGGTGTTGCTGAGAGGAAGAACAGATCACTGAAGGAGATGGCAACATGCATGATGGAGGCCAAAACTTTTCCACCAAAGTACTGGGCCAAAGCTATCAACTGTGCAGCCTATATTCAGAATAGAGTGCCTCACAAATAGCTTGATGGCATGACTCCCTTCGAAGCATGGAGTGGGCACAAGCCAGATGTGACCCATTTCAGGATTTTTGGCTCAAAGGCTTGGGCTAGAATTCCAACAGAGAAGAGGAAGGCTTGCAACCCTAAAGCCAAGAGTGTCTTTTTGTTGGATACTCTGAAGATTCAAAAGGGTACAAACTGATAAATTTGAGCACAAACAAATCCTTCATCGAAAGGTGTGTTCAATTTGAAGAAGAACCCCTTGCAGCAGTGGAAGTTGGTGAAGCCTCTTCACCACCTGAACCTCAAGAAGTAAGTAAAGAGTTTGTTGAACATGCTGATTCTGATTTTTTTGATGGATATGAGTTTATTGCAGACCCTAACATCCCTACAAGGCCAAAATGAGCAGCCAAGACACTACATGCAGCAGGTGAGCTAGCTGGGGATCCCAATGACCCAAGAAGGACTAGATCTCAGTTTGAGAGTGGTCTATGCATGAAGGATCCTATGTTTGCTGAAAAATGCTATTTGATGGTGGAGTCTGATCCTGAAACATATGAAGAAGCAGCAAGAGATCCAAGATGGCAAACAGCCATGAATGAGGAATTCAGCTCACTCCAGAAGAGCAACACATGGGAGCTAGTGGATCTTCCCCCAGGGAGAAAACTAGTACAGTGTAAGTGGGTCTATAAGACCAAATTTGCTACTAATGGTTCACCACTAAAGTACAAGGACAGATTGGTATCCAAGGGCTACTCACAATTTCATGGCATATATTAAAATGAGACCTTTTCCCCAGTGGCAAAGATGGATTCCATCAGGCTAGCCTTAGCCATTGCAGCCTCAAGGCAATGGGAGGTACATCACATGGATGTAAAATGTGCCTTCCTGAATGGAGATCTCACTGAAGAGATATATATGCAGCAGCCTCAAGGTTTTTCTACTAACCCTTCTCTTGTGTGCAGGTTGAGAAAGTCATTGTATGGGCTAAAGCAATCCCCCAGGGCTTGGTATGCCAAGATCGATAGCTTCTTTCTATCACTGAATTTTGTTCGGTGCAAATCAGATACAAATGTCTATTTGAAATTAGTTAATGGTTCATTAATGATCATTGTGTTATATGTTGATGATCTCCTCATTACAGGAAGCTCAAAGGGTGAGATTGATTCCTTAAAAGGAGCTATGAACCAAGCCTTTTCCATGACAGATTTGGGGCTCTTAAGTCAATTTTTGGGGCTTGAGATTGCTCAAACCAAAGCTGGAATCAAGGTGAACCAGTCCAAATATGCCTTGGACTTGCTGAACAAATTCAAAATGAAGGATTGCAAAGCAAGCAAATCTCCTTTCCTTTCAGGAGTGAAGTTGGAAGAAGCTGATTCTTCATCGATGGTAAACAATACACTGTATAGGCAATTGATTGGATGTTTGTTGTATCTGACACATACCAGAACTAATATTTGTTATGCAGTAAGTGTGGCTTCTATATTCATGTTTCAGCCTCAAGAGATCCATTGGAAATCAGCCAAAAGGATCCTTAACTTTGTTCATGGAACAAGGACACATGGGATCTTCTATAAAGCAAAATCTGATCTTGATTTCATTGGATTTACTAACAGTGATTGGGCAGGTGATAGCACATATAGAAAGTCCACTTCATGATATGTGTTCATGCTTGTAGAAGGGCCAATCAGCTGGTCAACCAAGAAACAGAGTGCCATTGCACTCTCATCTACAGAAGCAAAGTACAGAGGAGTTGTTAATGCATCAACTCAATGTTTATGGTTGCAGGGTTTACTTGGAGAGTGTGGCTTCGAAACAGAGTACTCAAATACCATCTACTGTGATAACCAGAGTACCATTCAAATCTACAAAGATCCAGTACAGAAGCAGAGAACCAGACACATTGAGATCCATATGCACTACATCAGAGAGCTTGTGCATGATGGCACCATTCACCTACTCTTCTGCTCATCTTCAGAACAAGTAGCTGATATCTTCACCAAAGCATTTTGTGAGAAGACCTTCAGCAATCTCAAATCACTGCTGGGGATTGTTGATCATGCTGGGAAAGCATGAGTGAAGACAAGATTTTACAATTTTGTTTTACAGTCCATGTTTAAGGGAGGATTTTCCCAAGTTGGTTTTGCCTCTTTCCTTGTTTAAATGGACATGCAGTATGTAAAGGGTGACTAAGCCTTGTTGCTAGGCCCTATAATTTTCTGATATAATACTCATAAGTCATGCTTAATGGGGGGTGTTAGAATAATCAACCCATAGTTTACCCATTTAGACATTAATTTAATTATTTATGTCTTATTAGCCTAGTTCATGTGTCCCACCTTGTGCAAGTTGTCTTTGACCTATCCATAGTGGTCAAACTTGCCTCATTTGACTCATGTAGCACATGGGAAAGCCCAAGGAATCAAATATGCTTTATTCCTAGCCTCCTAGGTGCCCTTCTGCTTTTTCTGCTTTATTCCCTGCTTTTTCAGTGTTTCAAGGCAAATAGAAAAGCTAGACTAGGTGAGGTGAACTAGTTTTTTGTCCTCTTCATCCTCCACTCTTTTCTCCATGCAAAAGCATGTATGAGCTTCCATTCCACCACTCTTTAGCTTTCCTAATCCATTTTGCTAATTCATGAGCTCCATGACAGATTTGGGATCAGATTTTTACACCTATGGGGGATTTGCTTATTTTTAGTAAGCCTGCTTTATGCTAGATTCGAATTGCTCCTCATGCATTCAAATCCATGATGTATGCTATTTATTCATCAACCTATGTTATTACAGGGTTGGCTATTATACGCTGATTTAATACAGTTTAGTGTTCAGCTCCAATTTTCAGTCTCTTTGTGAGTGATTTTGCATGATCAATTGTTAATTGTTGCGAGTAAAATTAATCTATCACCTGGTTCAATTTTCACATAAATGATACTAGTGAAAAATTGGGTAAGGCCGAGGTTGCTTCACCGTATATGGACACCTATAGTTCAGATCCTGAACCATCGTTTATCAGTCTTCAATCATCTAGTCAAAACATTGAAAACCCTGTTCCTCCTCAGGGAGCCAATTCAGGCCACGAAAATGAAGAAGAAACTCTTCAACAAGTTCTGGAAAGGGCATACCATACCAAAATTATAGAATTAAAATATGAACTTAAACAATGTCAATCTAATGCAACATTGGTAGAGGAAGAAAATAGGACATTCAGGGAGGAATTGTTGAACTGGATTAACAGGTGGAAAGAAGTGAATGTAAAAATGAACCAATACAACAAGGGCGAAAAAGTCAATGATAGGTACCAATCAAAATCTGCTTGAACAAGTAAAAAAACAAAAGTTAGTGATTGTCAAGCTTAAAGCCAAATTAGCTGAAGCCAGTCGATCTTCAAAATAGAACTTGATGGTTATTCTAATTTTTCAAAGTACATGGGTTGCTTCTCTGTCAAACAGGTAATAAATTTTTTGTTATGCATGCCTGTAAAATCGCATATTTTACAGGCACACATTTAAATTATGGTTTATTTCGTTATATCTATTTTAATTGATTTTTAATAAGATTCTTTGTTTGTTTAAACACAGGAGGATATGTCATCGTTCTTCTCCACAGTTTCAGGACGTTTTTAATATGTTGGTTGGAAGACGTGGCTGTTCATTGAAGACTGGAATTTCAACAGCGGCCACGAATTTGTCAGTTCCTGTGAACCAGCAAATATTTAGGCTATTCGTTTTTATTATTACCCTCTAGTGATAGGTGTCTGATAAAAGGAGATTCGATTCTCTTTTAATAGTTATAGGAATCCTATAATGTTGCATGTAGCATTGATGGGAAAACTAAATCGAAAAAACTGATAGTATTATATAAGTCAGGAATTTTGATGAACATAAGGGGGGGGAGTGACTGAAGAGAGACATACTTGAGATATATTTTGATGCTGGTTTTATTTCCTTATTAAAGTTTGATCTTTGGATATGGGATGTAACTGGAAATCTCCAAGTTGATATCATGACTGGTATTGTTTTGGATACACTCTATATTTCAGTATACGATCTTCTATTTTAATAATTAATACAGTATGCTTTGTTATGCTTGTGTTTATTTATAATTTTCACTTTGTCAGCCCAATATTGTGTTTAAATTAATATGTCATTGTGACTGAATTTATTAGTATTTTTACTATAAATTCAAGATATAAGGATATTCATTCATGTATGTTAGATATCATTTGTATTTTTGCAGTGGTTTCATACTGGACATTATCTCTTATTCAAATATCTATGTTGGTTATTAGTTATTAATTAATTAGACACATCAGAAAATTGAAGTAATTGTTTATTTTCAGTTTCTCTGATAAGTTATGTTATAGCAAAATAGTTTGATGAGTATGGCTTAAATATTTTTATTTAGATCATACAATTTATCTTTCTGTTCATCTTATATTAATTAATAATTAATATAGTATTCAAAATCGCTCTAAGTTGAGATAGGATAGATAGGATAGTTAAGATAGTTTAGGTGTTTATTATCTTAGTATAGTTACATTTAACAGTTGTTAAATCAATTTGTGTAATTTTTAGCATAATTTTAACAGACTTTATATTTAGAAAAACTCTTCAAAAAATCAAAGTCTTTCCTTAAGAAATCAATTATAGGACAATTTAGGTAGTTGAAACTAACTATAGGATTCATTTAGGTAGAAATAACATTAGGATAGATTTTGTTGAATTTTAGTTTCTCCTTAAGAGAAACATTTAGCTGGTAGCAGGACCATAACCTGCGAGGTTTTTCTATTCCAAACACACTGGACGCTGCTTTAAGCTGATTGTGTGGGCATAACCTCCTTGTTTTTCCTTAAGTCATTCCATATTTTTTTGGGTGGTTGTATAGCAGAGTTCCTTTTGCTTTGTTCTTGTTATCTGCATACTTTTGTTTGTAGGTAGTTTTTCTTTTGCATTTATAAAAGAAAAATAAAAAGAACATATAGTTGTTTAATATGCATGTAGATTAGGGTTTTATCTTTAATGTACTGCATATCATTGTTTTTGAAAAAATAAATAAAAATAAATTGTTCTTTTGTGGCTTTCAAGTTTCTATTTGAAAAAAAAAGAGAATAGTTTTTGCTTTTTGCATTTCATTTCTCTTTGCTTAGTCATTTTGTTTCAACTTTGAGTCAAAACATGACATAAGTTTCATGCCATTTTCCTCTGAATGAAAAAAACCTATTAAAAAGAACGATATAATTTAAAAATTATTACTATTTTTTCTTTTTTAGGCTCCTACACCAACTAGCTTAGGATAGACTTGTGGATTATGGAGTTTCAACTCTCCATATGTGTTTAATTTCAGACATAGTTGTCCAATCAATAGGTAAATCATCTTCTATGTTGATTGTATCTGGGAATCTCCTCTCAAACATGAGTTAAGCACGAGGCCACATGGAGGCTTGGACTGAGGAGATAACCCTTCGATTCCTTGTCAAAGCATAAACCAAGGTATTTGCACATCTTGGGACTTCTATCAATACCACCCTTTAGGCCTCGTGCGGTGTCAGTGTTGACATGGTTTTGGGATTTGTTGCCTTGCCCATGCATATGAAACAGGCTTGCGACTATCCCCCCAGACTATCAATATAGTTGTGGTAGCCTTTAGTCTCTTTGACATCTAGGGTTCATACACAGGTACGCTGGAAGGATATTTCTGGTTGACCTTGGATGGGATTGGAAGGTAACCTCGGTAGAAGGTGTGGGAGGGCAGTGGGTGATTCCATTACTTGTGCCTAAGAACATCTGCAAGGATGACAAGTAACTGTCTATCATATTTCTTCTGGAGGGCATATCTTATACCCATTTGTCTGTTTGGATTTAGGAATTTTTTAGTGAGTTCTCTGTGGTTTGTCTATAATTAGTTTTCCTTTAGGTGTGTGCTTTGTACTTTTGGTTTCCTGTTGACCTCAGAATTTGTATTATTATTTGAAACTATGGCTAACACCCCCTTGAACACCAACCAAGAGATCCCCATGCTGGGAACTCCTTGTACTATTCCTCTCATAGGGAATGTTGGTGTTCCTTTCATGGTCACTCCGAATCTTCCTGGATTCACCCTAGGGCTACCAGTGTGGTTTTTTTCCACTCCAATTGTCCTAAATGCTCCTTATGCTTCTCAAGTAAGCTCCTTATATCAAGGGCATCAAAAAAACTGCTTCCCCTTCACCTGTAGCTATTTCTCCTCCTCCTTCTACCTCATGTGGTGAAAGTACTGATACTAGTAACCGACAATATAAAAGGAGTAAAAGAAGGAGGAATAGAAAGAAGGCACATAAGCAAGGGGGAACTCATTCAACCTATGCATTTCAAGTTGAACCTCACCACCCAGCCTCTATGGTTCATGCTGGGGGAACCCATCCAACCTCTGCAGGTCATGTTGGATCTAAGAACTCAACCTCTGCAAGTCAAGTTGATCTTCACCATCCAGCCTCTGTTGTTCATGCTAGTGGGATCCTTCCAACCTTTCCAGGTCACGTTGGATCCAGTCACTCAGCCTTTGTAGTTCATGCTAGGGGAACCTGTTCAACCTCTATATGTAGAGTTGAACCTCCCCATCTAACCTTTGCAGGTCAAGTTAGATCCATCCACCCAGCCTTTGAATTTCATGCTGGGGGCACACACTCAACTGTTGCAAAGCATGTTGATCCTAACCATTCAGCCTCTATTGTTCATACTGGTGGTGCCCATCCAACCTTTGTAGGTCATGTTGGACCCAGTCTGTCAGCCTCTATAGGTCATGCTAGGGGCAATCTCTCAGCCTCTGTGGTTCATGTTGAAGACAATCCATCATCCACTGCAAGTCATGTTGATACTATTGAAAAGACTAACCGTTCAAAACACAAGCCCGAGTTTCCTTGTAAGCTTTGTGAGGGATACCACCTTACTTATAGATACCCTTCCATTGAGGAGGTAAGAAGAGTTTGGTTTCATGGTCATCCCATTTTTGAACATCTTGAAGTTTTTCAACAACTAGCCTTCTTAGTTAGGTTGGACCTAGACACCTAGCCTCTAGTGGTCATGTTGGGGGCAAAATTTCATCCTCTATAGGTCATGCTAAAAGAAAACAGTCAGCCACTGCTAGTCATGTTGACACCATTGAGAAAACTGGTCGTTTGAAGTGCAAAATTAAATTCCCTTGTAAGCTATGTGAGGGAGATCATCCTACTCACGAGTGCCCTGCTATCGTAGAGGTGTGAAGAGTGTGGTGCGAGACTCAAGAATTTCTTTCTCTTGAACAAACTATAGTTTCTCAACAACCTACTCAACCTTTGGTTGATCAAGTGGTCGAATGAATATCAGCTTTGGTTGATCCCACTCTTCTTTTAGAGAGTGATCCTTATGTGATTGAATCAATGTCATCTTTGGTCAATCCCACTCTCCCTTCAAAGAGTTACTTTCATGAAGCGGTTGAATCGATTCCATTGTCGATCAATCCCACTCTTCCTTTGGAGAGTGAAGTGTCTGCTAGTCTCATTTTCTTCACTTCTAGTTCAGAACTTATTGAACAAGGGGGCACTAAACTTGCTTCAGATCAACCCCCACCAAGCTCTCGGATTTCTTCCTTTGATTGGGATAGACTAGTTGAGTTGTCCCTTCCTTCTAATGCACCTTTCCAGATAAAGTTCAAAGTTGAACCATACATGATTGCTCATTGTATTTTTGATGAAGGAGCCTCAGTTAGTATCTTGTCTTCTCGTGCTTGGAGAGGCATGGGATCTCCCAGCCTTGTGTTGACTACTAGTCAGTTACTATCATTTGATAGAAGAAATAGTATAGCCTTAGTAATTCTTTCTCAAACACCTATTACTTTGGATGGGAAGACCATATTAGTTAACTTCATGGTGATAGAAGACCCCTTGGACTTCAATTTTCTCTTTTGACGTGATTATGTCTATGCCATGAAAGATATGGTGTCAACATTATTTCGTGTGATGTACTTTAATCATGGCGAAGAAATTTTCACTATTGATCAGTTGGATTTTCTTGATCCATCTCCTGAACCAACTAGAGACCAAGTCTTTCCTGTATTAATTCCCAGTGTTTCTATAGACACTACCTCGCCACAAGTGAGCTATGTGGCCTCATGTCCTTTGTATTCAGTTGCTACTAAGAAGAAGCCTCAGTTTTCATGCTTACCTTCTTAGGACTTGGTCCCAGTAGTTGACTAGGTGAGTCATCCTATACAGACTATGGATCTCGCTCTCCACTCTGTCAATCCATTTGAAAGCTTAGACATGTGTCCTATCTCAGATGATCTCCTTCCTTCGGATGAAGTCTTCCTAGAGTCTTTGATACAGTCTGACCTTCTTTTGGATGTTGGTTCAGTTGTGACTAAGTATAACTTTGATTTTCTTAGTAAGCATGATATTTCCATGGATTGATATTCTTATGTTGGTCTTTTTGAGTCTTTGGAATCTCCCTTCAACCAACAAGTCAGTGATCCTGATGAGTTTGATTTTTTTATTGATTTTTCTTATTGATATTCTTATGTTGGTCTTTTTGAGTCTTTGGAATCTCCCTTCAACCAACAAGTCAGTGATCCTGATGAGTTTGATTTTTCTTATTGATTTTTCTTGTTGATTTTTTCTCTCCTTATGAGGTTGATCTTACTGATTATAAACCCTCGATCCTTGGTGCTATAGAATCTTCTTCAGCCGATTCTTCCTTGACTTTCCCTTTTGTATAAGATAGCAAAGTTGCATGTGTTTTTGCCAAAGTGACCTGCATCAGATATTTTATTCTGAATATGATCTTGATGTTGTTGTTTCTTGGAGATAGAATTTTTAGTTGGATTTACAACTATTTACTGGCCTCACTTTATTGTTCAAGCTGTAACTACATTTGCATGTACCCTGCCCATGCTTATGAGCCTGATGTCGGCTTCCACGCTTTTAGCTTGTTATATAAGCCCTCATCTCTGCTCTCATCATCGCTCAACCTTGTATCAATTTTGCTTTGCAACTTGATACCTTTTACCTTGAGGAGACATTCCCCGAGTGTCTTTATCCTGCTCATGTTCCTTGCATTATGCATAGGTTTTTTCCTTGCCCGTGGAACTAGTTTCACTTGCCTATGACACTCGTCTCCTCGCATTTAGAGCATTCTTTCTTCTCTCCTTTGAGCTCGTTAAAAACAGTAAGGAGGCCATGAGTTGAATTTTTTGGACTCATTAAAACTTCATGGGAAAGATATGGCGTTTCTTTAGGCCTAGGTCTGACTCCTCAAAATAGACTTGACTGCCGATTAAACTTGTCCGTTTAGGCTTGTTAATAATATGTGAACAAGCATCCACATTGGTGCTAGGTTATAGTTTTTTCAGACAGCGTGGAATAATACGAAAAAGGAACACTCTCTTTTCTTTGGAATTGAGAAGATTATTCTCAGGCATAGGTTTATCGCTTTTCCGAACCTGAGGGACTAAACTTACAGAAAAGGAGCACCTGATATGAACTTAGTTTTCTATTTTTCATGCTCTAGACCCAAACATGAAAAATATTTTGAGTGTACTTTATGTCTTTGTCATGCTCGTTAAACCCTAAAGAACAATGCATCGAGTTTACTGTTGTAAGCCCCATTTATCATTATCAAATGGATCTTTCTTAGTGATATTTCCTTCCTTCACACTCGTAAAAATCAGGCTATATGCTACTTTTGAAGGAGCATTGGGTAGGTGGTAATTAACCTTTTTCGGACCTCCCCAACTAAGTACAAAAAAGGTGTGCCTTACTTCTTCAGAATCTGAGAGAGTTCTTCTGTGGTATGTTTTATACTTTTTTGACCTCAGGAGACTAAATTGGATGAAAAATTTCCCCCTGGAGTCTTCTTTGGAGTTTTTAGACTCTCTAAAATATGAAAACACCATTGAGAATTCACTAATTCGGCCTCACAAAATCCATGAATCGGTGCTTTATCAAGCATTCTTCTATCTCTTCTTCGAGCTTGCCAAAAATGAAGAAGGTCCCGAGTTTGCTTTCTTGGACTCGTTAAACCTTTACAAGAAAGAGGGGTAGGGAAGTTCATTCACATGTATTTTACATCATGGAAGCAAGTATTTTTTTCCTTGAACAAAGCACTAGTTTTGAGTCTATCAACAGTTGGGTCCTATTATTTTGACCTTATCCCGATTCAGAGTTTCTTACTCCTCTGATTGGGTCCTATTATTTTGACCTTATCCCGATTCAGAGTTTCATGTCAAAATCTTCCTAAGTCACTTTTTGTGTTGTGCTTACTATTCAAGGATTAAACTTTTGTTAGCCATTCTATAGTTTCCTTGACCTTTTGTGTCAGCCATTCCTTGGTATCAGTTCATTACATAATGTCTTCGGTGGTCCTTGTCGTGAAATTCAGTACCAATTCCAGATCCAATTAGTCTTTGAATTACCTCATTTTGTATGATGGAGGATGCCTTATTTCCTTCCTTCCAACATATCTCTTCCTATCGATTGCAACACATCTTGATATGGGAATGATATTTAGAGTTTATAATAGTACCTTGGGGATTGTAGTCATTAGTGGCAATTTCCCTTGCTATTGGGTAGTGGGAATACCTTATTGTCTCCTCCTCGATAGATTCTTCAAGTGTTTGACTTCAAGTCCTTGTATTCACACTTGTTAGAATGTACTAGATAACTTGGGGACCATTTTCATTAATGGTGTTTTCCCTTGCATTTTTTAACGGTTCTCATCATTGATTGGTAATCAAACGGTTTCCTCCATGTTCGACTTCAACTCCTTTATTCGCATGGTTAGGATTCATACCTTTTGGGCGGTTTGGATTGAAGAACTTGGGCTGAGAGTAACATCATCATTTTTTTCTATTGCCCAAGTTGCACAAGACCTTTTTACATTTTATATGACATTTTTATGAGACATAGATCCACCTTGTATTCTTGTGGCTATGATCGATTATTGAGCATGGATCCACCTTGTTCATTTGTGGCCATGACTTCTTTAGATTTGATATGGCACCTTTTTGCATATTGAGTGACCATAATAGTTTCATCAGTTATACATATGTTGGATCCACATGTATCTTTATGGTGATGTTTTGTATATGGACTTGTATGTCCCAGAGATCAGTTTTTTCTGACATTTATCTCTCTTTTAGGTACCTTTGTTCGAGCCTTTTGATCTTGGATTCTCTGCTCTCTCCATACTGAGTTTTTTCTTTTATAATGTATTTCATATATCATCTTCCCCTCTAACCTCATACATTAGGGGGTATCTGTTATAGCTCAAAATGACACATCTCTGCCTATGATCACTTTCCCATGATTTCGTCGCATGTCAACACTTCATGAAAGTCACTGAAAAAAAAAACCTAACTCGGAGGACCCATATATGAATTTCTCTAACTCTATTTGACCTCTTCTCTACACCGTTGGAAAGGTATTTGAGTTAGATAAAACTTTCCAGAAGACACCAAAGTCTAAAAATTCCCAGAAGTACCCTAAAAACGAGAGTTTTGATGTACACACGAGTTTCCTTAAGGAAACTAATGTGTTACATGTGACTTGTTATATATAATACTCATGTGTGTCCTAAATACATGACTATTATCATTGAAACCCACGTGTACCTCCTATACATGGGACTTTTGTTTTTGCAACCCGCGTGTTCATCCTGTAGATGTAAAAAAAAAAAGTTTCTCGAAATTTGGGTAGTTTGGGTGGTTATGTAACTAACTCATTCAGTTGTAACTGATCCTATCCTCGCCTCCAACTCTTCATAACACTATATAAGAGAGGGATAAGGTCCATGAGGGGAGACTTGAACCTTTGCATTGTTATGCTGGAGGAATTGTGACTCTCTTTTCCCACACCTTTTCCTTCAAAGCTTTCTTCTTGTGTTGCAGATCTTGGAGGCCGAGTTCCTTGGAGAAGAGAAGCAGCAGAACTAGATCTAGGTTTTGTGAAGTGCCCAACTTGAAGAGAAGGTATATTTGTAATTGTTTTCAAGATTAATAAATATGTGATGTCCTTCTTCTTCCCAAATCATTGTTCAATGTGTGATTGAATCTCTGTTTATGATCATATGATGATGTTAATCAGATTATTATTTCATGTTTATTTGATTATCATTGCTTTATATGTGGTCATATTGGTTTGAGGAAGGTATAATTCATTTTGAAGGTCTCTTGGAGAAATAGGAGCAAGAGGAGCAAGAGGAGGATTGAAGGGCTACTTGGATCAACCTTCATTTGGATAAGGTATGGACCATTCTAATATATGAAACTTGCTTATATATACTTGCAGAACCATTTGCATCTCTCTTTCAACCCCATTATGTTGATGGCCTCTTAAAACCTAGCCATAGGAAAATTTCCTTTACAATAGTTGTGCAACTAGAATCTTCATCTTTCTTAGCAGAATTCAGGAAGAATTATGTCTGAATTTTCCTAGGGACAACAAGCCCCCAACACTCACCTGTGGCCTGTCTCAAGTCATATCAGTATGAAACTTCTGTAATTGTGACCTTGCTTTGAAAATCTTGGAATATTTTCACTATCTATTTAGTTTCCTGTTGCACTTCTTCTTCTACTGAATTCATTTATTCTACAAGTTTGGAACTGATATGTTTTGAATTTGTTAGCCCTGTCGACCCCAAGGCTTGTTGTACCTTCTCATGTACAAGTTGAATGAGACCTGTAACTTTATCTGCTTCTTCTTGAAGTTCTGTGACCTGATCAGTTCTCTTTTTAGACCGGGTTCACAACTTTGCTACTTACTACTATAGATTCTTCATGTTAGTATCCTTGTCCATTTTCTCGGTTATCAACAAATTCCTTAGGCCACTCTCCATTTTGTTGAATTCTTTTTCAATAGTATGAAATTGATCCTTTATTTGATATAATTATTCATCATCGATCAAAGCTTCCCATGACTGAGAAACTTGCTCAACTGCCTCGACACAAATTGCCTTTGCTTCTCTAATCTTCGTCACAGCCTCAGTTGCTGATTTTCTTCCCTTTTCCAGTAATACTGGGGGTGTACTAGGATTTATCTATAATTCCATCTTCACAACCCACTTATGGAGGTTGTCCACTACTTCGCCAAGTTGAAATACCTTGGATTATGAAAACATTTATGTTGTGATGCCTTCATTTGTGAAAATTCTACAAGCCAACATAACAACTGCATCCAATTGATGTTTTTCCTCCTACAACATTTTTTTATTTATGCTTTGTATCATGGACTTCTTTCTTCAATTTATTAATAGTTATGTGTGATGTTTTGACCTGATTAACCAATCCACATTCCCTATTCTTCATCTCTTCTACTGTGAAATTATGAATGAAATGCACTTCATACATAGGTAGCGCAGAAACATTCATTGTGATATGACCAAGGTCCTTGGCCATGGTATTCAACTCTGGTGTTCCTAAGTCAATTGCTTGACCTGATACTTGAATATTTACAGATAGAGTTGGCATTGATGATTCCTCAACATGCCGCTCCTTATATGGACCATCTTGGTTCAACGACACAGTTGAGTATGGTGTTTGGTTGACCTCCAATTGAACTTATTTTACTTCTTTACAAAGTGTCTGCAGTAAATTCATTATGTTTCTTGTCAATTTAGTTTATCTTTCATCCATTTTTCTGTAGCTTTCATTGGAAATTTGAGCCATTGCTTCTGTCAAAAGAGTGTAATTATCATTGGTGAGGACGATGACTCCAGATGAGTGATTGACCTTCCTCTTCTTTTGGTTTTTTCCTAACTTTTTTGAGCTCTTTCCCTTATTCGCCAATTCTAGATTTGTCAGGATTGTGCTGGATTCATTGGGACTATGATAGATTCTTGGGGTTTCCTCAACTGGTGGATCACCCCCTTGATCTCCATCCTTATTTTTTGACAGATTATCCTGTCACGACTCTTCTTGTGCAGATAGATGATCGTCTCCGATAAGAATTTTCCATTATACAGGCCAATCATGAACAATGGCATCAATTTCAGCAGCAGATAGTTGAAACTATGTTGTGAGCCATTGGTGTTGCAGGTCATGTTGAGGTTGCAAAAATATTTGTTGGGCCTGGAGAAAAAGTATTATGACACTTCGAAACTATTTGACGATTTCCTTGGTGATTCTTGCCCGCTTCCTTATATAATACTGAAGGGACTCTCCTTGTAAAAAGAATTCAACACTATTATCTCTTTGTCTCTCAGCTTTATCTTTGTTGAATCATAGATTATGATATCGATCTCCTCGGCATGGGACTGGCACATCTACCCCTTGGTAGTTTGGCGGTTCCTCCCATGTGATAAAATAAATCAAAATAAGTAACCAAGACTGATGAAATGGGATACCTTTTTCTTGTACTTCTTCAACATATTCTAAGAGTTCATTCTGCAGATAGGTCGAACACTTGAGATGGACACCCACTACACACTACTCTATTACAACAATTGTCCCTATAGTACACTGGTTTGGTCACATATTTTGCAATAGATTTCTAGATAAGACTTTAGCCGCGAACTGAAGAACAATATCATTAATGGAGGTGATAGCAAATCCTCGCTTGTACCTTGTTAACTCATACTTATCCTTCATTCTGTTTGTTAATAATGTATTTATGTCTTTTCCTGTAAACAATGGTGTTGGGTCAAATCCTACCAGAGGGAATCCTGAAATCGATGCGATCAAATCTAAATCCAATGAGATATTCTGGTCGATACATAGACAACCACCATGGAAACATACAAGCAGTTGTTTGACACATACATTTAATTCTACTGTGTAGAAAAAATATGGCATGTGCATACGTGTCAATAAGCCCCATTTATTTAATACTATTTCACATTCCATTGGAACCATGTGGATAGGGCCAATCTATGTTTCTCGAATAGTAGTCATGTATCTATCCATTGCCAACTCTAGAAATTTTCATAGGTCGTAATCTACAAAACCCATCTTCTGCAGATTCAGAATAATATTTGTTAACTGAACTCCTTTCCATACAACATGTGTTACCAGTGAATGCTTTGCATTTTTACCCAGTGTATCCTTAGGCGCATTTGCTGGCCTTGGTGGAACGTAATTTGGAAAAGGGATGCAAATCATGCTGCTTCATCATTTGGTGGAGGCACTATTGTGCACGGTTTCCAACTTGAAGAACGTTTCCTTTTTGATGTACCATATGGGCCTAGTCCCAAATTAACTTCAATCCTTGGTTCTGGTTGTGAAACAACCTATTTTTCTTTTCCATGATTGGTTTCGACGACGGAATCTCAAGATCTGATTCTTGAATGGTGCTTGTGCTGGAAGAGAAAATGACCATACTCTGTAAAACAATGGCTTCAACTCTTATAGTTGTTGACAACAATTCAATGCTCTTAGTCAGATACAATAGAATTAATGAAACTTCAGTGTGGAGATGATATATTGTACCCATTTAATCAGTCATTTATTCTCATGATTAGACAATAAATGGAAATGTGGCATCAATTTCGGTCACACGAAAAAATATTTCCAATAATTACAAGGAAACTGCCAATCAAACCATTACTTTGCATGTTATTTCATTGGTATTTATTGTGCATCAATGGTGGAAGTGACCAAAACTCACATCACATGTCTTCTCATTAACTTCTAGCCAACTATCACTTGCGAATAAAATTCATTGTACGACAACAATTCTCTTCCTGCGACAAGCATATGTCTTGCGACACAGTATTTTCCTTGCAATAGACAGAGAGTCTGTGATGCTTTTCTTTGTCTATGACTAACAACGATTCTGTGACAGACAAAAAGTCCGTGACCAAAAAAATTATAAAAAAAAAGTCATAATTTTTGCAGAATTAACACATAAATTTGTGACTTTTTGTATTTTTCTTCTTTTTTTTTGTATTTTCTCATTATTTTTCTACTCTTTTTGAATTCTCAGTCGACAAAATTACGGATAGCCTGGTAAGGCTTTATCCAACTTCCATTCACCAATCCATTGAAAGGTGTTCCATCTAGCTTCTTCAATTGCACTGCTCCTCCTTCAGTGAACTGGATAAAAATATATGGTCCCAACCAATGTGTTCTAAGCTTACCAGGATGCTTTTAAAAACTTATTATTTTACAACAAAACAAGATCTCGAATGTGAAACTGCTTATTCTTGATATGTCAGTCATGCTAAGCTTTCTATCACATCTTCTTGAAATTCTGATGATAACTTGTGACAAAGCATTATTCCTCCAACTGGACCAACTACAATAGTCTTTCTTATACAACACCAACCTCAGTCATCTCTGCTATTGCAACTATTCTTAGACTAGGTACAATATACTCCATCAGCACGACAACCTCTTGTCCATCAACCAGTCTAAATGGAGTTTCAACTTTTAACTTTTTACAGGTCGTGTTATATTCCCATAAAACTGCAGATATTTTTTGATCTCAATCATCTCTTTGAACATTACAGATCTTTGTTAATGCGTTCTCCAAAATCTTATTGAAGGCCTCAACATCACTATTTTCTTGCGGGTGATATGTTGTCATATTCTAGTGATGAATTTGGAATTATTTAGTTAATATGTCAATAAATTGATTTACAAAGTATGTATCCTGATCACTTATCAAAATATTCGGGTATCCAAATCGGGTCACTACATTGTCAAACAAAAATCTAGCAGCGGTCGCAACAATACAATCCTCTACTTGTGCTACTTCAACCCATAAGGTCAAGTAATCCATCGTAGTGATAATGTATCGTGCACCTATTCTTTTCCCTGGTGGATTAATAGGTACAACAAAATAAACAACCCATTTATTGAATGGTTGTAAATTTATTTGAGGTACTCGCGACATTTCATCTCGTTGTGACAACTTTCCAATTCTCTGGCATATATCCCAACTACAACAATAGTCTCAAGCATCCACATGAAAATTAGGCCACCACAATCCTTCTTGTAAAATATTTTGTATTGTAGATTTCCCAACATAATGGCCTCCCATAAAACCATCATGCGCTTCATTCAATATCATTGTTTTCTCGCTCTCCAAAATACAACGACAATGACTTTAATTTGGTCCCTTTTTGTATAACTATCTAGCTATCAACTGGAAATCTACATCTCTTACCACTAATTATTTTTTCTGCACTGTAGTGAATCCGGATGGTGCATATCCCATACTCAATAATTGTATAATATCTCTGTAATGGTAATCAAATATATTGACCGCAAATAATTGTGCATCTAGAATACTATCGTCGATATTGCCAAGTTCTTATCCACTTTCTAGTCTCGACAAATGGTCGGGTCCTAAATTCATTCGATTGGGTTTAACAATGATCTCAAAATAAAATTCATGGAAAAGGAGAAGCCATTGATAGATACCCCCCCCAGCACTGGCTTATTGACTAGGTATTTCAATGCAAAATGATATGTGTACATTTTGAAATGTCCACCCAAAAAATAGTGTTAGAATTTTTGAAACATATATGCCATAGCCAAGACTTCTCTTTCTACCGTGGTATAGTTATTGCATGTTGTTGATAATTTTCATCTAGCAAAGTCAATATGATTATCACTAGATACATCATTTTGTTGTGCTAGTACAACTCCAAGTGCAACAAATGATGCATCGAAATTTACATGAAACTTCTTTTTCCAGTTTGGAAAAATTAGTATGGATGCAATAACTATATTATTCTTTAGAACCTCCAGATTCTCTTGACATTGTTCAGTCCATTGAAACTTAACATCCTTCTTTAATAATTTTTCCATAGGATGAGTCACCTCTGCATATCCTTTGATAAATTTCTGATAGTACCATGTATGTACCAAAGTCGTTCTTAGTTATTTTACTGTCGTGGGTGCTGGTATGTTGTCGATGATCACAATTTTAGATAGGTCCATCAAGATTCCATCACGACAAACCACTTGACCAAACATAATTCCAAAAGGGGCACAAAAAATACACTTTTTTAAATTCAGAGAAATCCGATACTGTTGACATCATTCTAGCATCATTCTGAGGCTCTCAATATGATCTTTTATGATCCCAAATATTGTCCAACCATCAAAATAGACTTCAAGAAACTTATGGATAAAATATTTGAAAGCAACAATGACTATCTTGGAAAAGATAGCAAGCACATTCTTGAGTCCAAAAGGAATCATTGCATACTGGAAACATCCAAACTTTGTCACAAAGGTTGTTTTGTGTTGATATTCCTTCGTAATTATGATCTGAGGGTAACCCGAGAATCCATCAGTAAATGAATAGACTTCCTATCCCCCAACACTCTCCAATACTTCATCTGTGAACGGAGTCAAAAATGGGTCGTGAAAGCAGGAATCATTTAGCTTCCTTAGGTTGACACAAATACACACTTATCCAACAATTTTATTATCTTGTACTACCATCGGGTTGATCCACTCAGATTTTTCAACAGGTTCTATGATGTCCGCATCCAACATTCGGTCTAACTTTGTTTTGACTTTTTCTTTGTACCTAGGATTGAGCTGATACGATCGTTGCTTAACAGTTTCTACGTCAGGTTTCAATGGGATTTTCATTTGTCCAAGATCTATGACAATTCTCTTCATTTCAAAAAACTTAGTGGGGAAGATATCTTAAAACTCATGCAGTAGGTCTGTAATCTTCCCAACAATTTCATGATCCCAATAATCCCTAATATTGGTTAACTTTGGATTCTCTATAGAATCAATGTTTACTTTATTTATCTTCAATGGGTTCACAAACTTATCGCTTGACACACCCAATCCTTCCTCCACACGATTTCCTTCAACATCAGGGATGCTTATGTCACGGGGATCATCATCATCAGATTCACTTATTACATTATAGCATTCCATCAACTGTTGGACTATTGCGCTTTGAAAAAAAATTGTCATTAATAGAGGAATATTCATAAATATCTTACTCTTAATCAATTGTAGAGAAGCATCAATTGATGGATGATCATCAACAAATTTGTTGTAGAGGAAAGTTTCCTATGGCTAGGGTTTAAGAGGCCATCAACATACTGGCATTGAAAGGTGGATGGAAATGGTTCTGTAAGTAAACATAAACAATATTAAGATATTATAATGGTTCATACCTTAACAAAATAAGGTTGATCCAAGCAGCCCTTCAATCCTCTAGTTCTTGCTCATCTCGCTCCTCTTTCTCCAAGAGACCTGTAAAATGAATTATACCTTCCTCAAACAAGTATGACCACATATAAAGTAATGATAATCAAAACAATATGAGAAGTTGTTTTGATTAATATAAACATTTTATCATAAACATAGATTCAATCACACCTTGAACTATGATTTGGGAAGAAGGACACCACATATTCATTAATCATGAAATGAAGTACAAATATACCTTCTCTTCAAGCTGGGCACCTCACGAAACCTTGATCTGGTTCTGCTGCTTCTCTTCTCCAAGGAACTCAACTTCCAATATCTGCAACAGAAGGAGAAAGCTTCTAGGGAAAAGGTGTGGGAAAAGAGAGTCCCAATTCCTCCAGCATAACCATGCAAAGATTCCAGTCCCCTCTCATGGACCTTCTCCCTCTCTTATATAGTGTTATGAAGAGTTAGGGGCGATGATATGATCAGTTACAACTAAAGGATTCAGTTACATAACCACCCAAACTACCCAAATTTTGAGAAACTTCTTTTTTTGAAATCTACAAGAAAAACACTGTCGATGAAAAACATTAAACAAATTATAACATATAGCCAACAATTTAATTGTCAACTCAGAGAGAGCATAAACTTGTGAGGCACAAAAAAAATATATGCAGGGGTAGAGTATTGCTAACTTAATCTATGTGACTGAAATTAACATGCGACTGAAATTGAATTAAGCTTGCAAAAACAGGAAATGATATGAAAAAAAATCTAATCAAGAAAAGAAAGAAATTGGGTGAAATAAATTTGATCAAATTAACATGGGAGAATAAAAGGATTTGCATTAAAGCATCATCTCGATTACATAACAATGAAAATACATTATATGACTAACTCTCAAAAGATCTAAACTATTCTCTACGTCCAAACCATTAGAGAGGCCTCTAACAAAATGAGGAGAGAGGCCTCATATTTATACATGAATTCAAGATAAATAATCATAATTACAGATCCAGTATTCTCTCAAATTATCCCTCAAAATTCTCCAACACACCCACTTTTATCTCAACTTATCCCTCAAAATCCTCCAACAAATATTTGATGAGATATTCTCTCCACATTTCCAACAAATATTTATACATGAATTCAAGATAACTAATCATAATTACAGATCCACTATTCTCTCAAATTATCCCTCAAAATTCTCCAACACACCCACTTTTATCTCAACTTATCCCTCAAAATCCTCCAACAAATATTTGATGAGATATTCTCTCCACATTTCCATGACCTTCTCCTTGAAATTGACCCACATCTTGAAGATGAAATTCGAATTTGAGGCTAGGTGGTGACTTTTGAGCTTGTTAAAGTCTTCAAATATATCTGTAATCATCACCAAAATCATCCAACTTTAAAGTATAATGAAAATATATTATTTTTCTCAATAATTAACCACAAGTTCACTCAAAATACTCAAAAATAAATGATTTGGAAAATGGCAATATAAACCCATATGTATTATCAAAGTGGTGGATATTAATCGTTTTATGGAAGGATAAAATAGGAATAAGGTGACAAATGGTAGATGAAAGATGAATAAAATGTGGTATTTTTGTGACTCAACATTCCCCCCAACTGAATGTGTTGCATGTCCTCATGCAACTGTACATAAGCTTTTTGGCTTTGCATGATGATGTTTGTAATAGTAAATCATTCCATGATGTGAAATGCATAGGTAGCAACAATTTTCTTTATGATTGGTTCTTGTGTGACAACCATAACAAATGTTGGTTCTTGTGTTAACAGCATTCATTTATTTTACTTGTATTTTTGCTGTAAAACATAGGATTTAAAAGTATGCGTTCATTAGAAATGATGAACCATCAATGTATATTAGAAAGCTTTTCTTCGTATTATGAATCATGCCAATATATATAGCATAGTTTGGGAAAGACATGTTGCCATAATGGTAAATGAGATGATGAATAATGAATGCCCCCGACCGCCCCCGTCCCCCCCCCCAACTTAAGATGTATTAGGTTTATGAAAAGAAGAAAGGGAATGCAGTGAGGGAATTTTTCAAATTCATTCATTTTCTAGCATTTAAGGAATTACATGGCTAAAGATTAGAAAACAACATACCTCCACTTACCCAAAAAGTTGATGAACTATGCAAGAAGAATGTGGCTGTGCTGCTGGATCATAGAATGTGAAGTGAAGGATCTGAACTTGCTTGGTTGTATGAAGTAAAAGATGAGAGATGAAAGTAGAATTGTGGTACTCTCATATGGATAGAAGTATGTTGTAAAATTGTTGATGGAGTCATGCAAAGTATAGAGTCTTCACCTGCTACAAAACTCGATGGTACAATTATTACCATGCGAATAAATGTGTCGAATGTCGAACATGAAAAGAAGTCATTGGATTACTGACCATTGATGAATGTTGTTAACCAATGCGAGGCAATCTCACCATTGATGTCAATGAGTGCCAAGGTACCTAAGTACATCATGCAAAGTGCGAATAAATGAGTTGATGTCGAGCCACTTGCAAGATCTAACGATCAATGGACATTGATGTATTCCCATGATTGTTAGCGAGAGAACTTGCCATTAAGGCATGCAAGCCTCAAGGTACTAAAAATGAACTCTAGTCTCTATCCCAAATAAGGTGCTGAGATCGACGGGGCAAGATTTGTTGAAAGGTGGGCCTTAAGGAATCCCACATCAGTCAACACGAGTTGTACATAATGAGTGGTAGGACTATAGATAAAAGATCTCAGGGTCAAATAGTTTTTATGGCAAGGATAACAAAGCAATGTAGTCATGGAAAGGAAACTAAATGATTTTATCTAGAAGAAAAAAGATAAACTGAAAATGAGGAAAATGTGTGTGACTCAGAAAGGTAGACATGCAGGAAATCATGATGTATAAGGCAGTGAAAAAGTAGACTCTAACACGGATGACGAATAAGCTTGGAAGGAAAAAGTGTAATAATCATGACATGGCATAATTGGTTTATGAAAGACTTCTTTGTGGCAGCAAAATGTCATGACATACATAGTGAAACTCAACGTCTTCAAGCTTTTAATGGAGCATTTTTTTTGAAGAGTTTCTGCGATTCTATAAATCACTTCTGCATGCCATTTGTTCGTCTTTAAATCTGGAAAATGTTAGCATTTTCTTGCAACAAACTCAGTGAGAGCATTGAAAATATAGAAAAATATGTGCTTAACAAAAAGTTAAAGAAAATAAATAAAATGCTTTTATACCTGAAAAGTGGCAACCCTTCTTGTCAAAACATGTTTCCGAGTGACTTGCAAAAACAAGTTACTAGCATAAAACATGTATCAAAGCAGGAAGTTCTTGGGCTTAAAAAGACTCCAAGTTTATTTTGCAAATTTTTACAAGTTTTTATATTTTCTTTTTATGGTTTTTTTAAAAATATTTAATTTTTATTTTGTTTGTTTATTTAAAAAAAACAAATTTTAAATCAAAGAGAATATTTTTTATATATTTTATTTTTATTAATTTTATAACACCATTTTGTATGGATATTTTTTTGTTATTGTTATAATAATATTTTATTATTATTTTTAAAGTGTTATATATATATATATATATATGAAATTTATTTATTTAAAAAAATAATAAATATATAAATATATTTTTAAATTGTTTGTAAAATTTTTAATTTAATTTTGTTTGAGAACAAAATATGTTTTGTAAATATTTTTATTTTTATTTTATATATATATTATATAAACTAATTTAATTTATAACTTTTAATTATTTTATGTTTTTTTCCTTCCTTTATATTAAAATAAAGCAAAGCATAACTAAAAATAAATTATTATTGATTTAATTTTAACTTTTGTGTTATTTAGTATTATTTTATTTTATTTTATTTATTAAATCTATATTATTTTTTAATATTTTTATAGTTGTATGTGTTTCTAACGTTTTTAAATATTTTGTAGTAAAAAGGACTTGGAACAAAAATCAGAGCTTTTACACCTTCCTTTTACACAGATGAATGCGTCCTTATATAATGATTAAGCAACGAAGAGAGAGGGTCGAACCCTCTAAAATCAGGCTATCTTAATGATCTAAAGTGTGCAAACAAACGACAGTTTTGGTAGTTTGAATGACCATGCGAGTATCCATATGAATGAACATGCTGTTGGAGGTCTGGAATGACTGACAGAATGAGCCTTCACTTTTTAAACAAAACTACATTCCAAATGGCATGGTTAATATGAAAATCATAACAAAATTAGAACAAACACCTACCTCCCCCGAACTGAAGATGTGCTAGGTCCCACTGTGCAAAAAAAATAAAAAAAAATAAAAAAGAAGACGTAGCTGCGACAACAACTGCCTTCAATTTCAAAAGAAGATAAAACAGACCGTGTTTTAAACATTTACATGCATGTTGAAGTATATGTATATGACATCTCACATTATTTAAGAAAAAAGATTTTTTAAACACCTTTATTATTCTTATTTTGTCTTCAAGCATCAAACAATCAACCTATTTTTAATTTAAGTTCATGGGTAAACATTTAAATGTATGCTCATTTTTTTACTTGGTTAAAATTATATATATGTTGTATTTATATAAAGAATAGTGAAATTTTACAAAATAATTTGTGATAGCTTTAATTATTATATAAGACCATCCACTGAAAAAAATAATCAAATGGTTGGCAATAAAATTGGTAGGTCTCGTATACGTTGAAGGAGCTATATGGTTAGATTTTTCCAAAACCATAAGAAGTTCAATTTTGAATAAGACGTCAACGTTACTAGCTTTCTTAAAGGTATCATAGATATTAACTTCATTTAGCCACCATAAATTATTAAAAGACCTCCAACGCCAGCCCAGGAAGGAAATATGATAAAAATGGCGTAGAGAATATATTGTCGTGCCACATGGATATTAGTCCGCTAATTTCTTTGTCTATGAGAAGATTGTTATCAAATATCATTGTGATCTTATCATAAGTTAGTCAGAAACTACATGAAAATAAAGTTGACATAAAGGCGATTATGAAAGAGTGATTGCTACGAGGGTTGGAATTTCAAATGGTAGACACCCGTTAAAATTGTCGATAACAATCAAATCTAAAACATTTTCTATATTCTAAGCCAGATTTTGTTAGCTGTATTTGATGGGTAAATTGACCCATGACAGGCATTTACTCGTCAAATTCCATCGTCAAATTCCATCCCTGATTGCTACCCCAATTCTGGTTAACAGTTATAAATTATAATCCAAAGATTGCCAGCATCATCGTTCGTTCCAAGTCATAGATGAAATGCTCGCTAAATGTATATCAAAGATGCCAAGTTTGAAGAGGGATAAGACACCGGTGCATAAACATAATTTATTCTATGTGTTTCTTCCTCTCTTCGAGTTGTATTGCAGGATCAACAAGTGTACAACTGTCAGGAGAATTTTCCATTTGTTTGTTCAAAATATTGGGTGTTGAGGCTGATTAAGTGCCAAAATATGCCAAAAAGGCTTTTGCCTATCCACAAATATGACCTGACCGATCTCAACTAAATACACAATGATGGGTTTGGATTTGAGTTACTTTGTGTTTCTGTCAGCTGGTTATGTGATTCCAAACTTATGCACTTCGATCCTTGACCACACACATTATTTCATTAATTACATAGATGATTCATAGAGATTTTCCTTCTCTCCCGCTCAGAAAAAGGCACAGAAATCATCACCCACTATATCATATAGATATTCAGCTGAAAATCAAACAAAGAGACATAGATAAAAAAATATTCTGGAAAGAGGAGAGCGAAAGACACAAAGATTCTGCTAATTTTCATTCATTCAAACCCATGCCACTCCTAATTCACTGATTACAAAGCTAAAGCTATGTCTATATACACAGTGTGGGAAATTGATCCAAGAGTGGGTTCACGATCTTCCACTTTAGTACATACCATATTGAAATTTAAATGTATTTCAGGAATTCATGAAGATTGTTAGTAGTTCACATCTCTAAGTATGTCTCATAGTTGTCATTCACAAACATTGAAATTGAAAACTGATAAGTATGTCTCATAGTTGTCATTCACAAACATTGAAATTGAAAACTCATAGAAATTATAAAGGAAGGGAGATTAATTACCCTTTTTCTTAAGAACCATAGCCTGAATAATTCCATTCCAATGAACTTCTATTGAATGTATGAGTTACGACTGACATGTTGCCAAATATTCTTTAAAATCCATTTCATTAGCTGCGCTTCATCAGATTCACGCGAAGAGGGATAACGCACATGCCTTAGCTCCAATGTCATCGTGACTAGATGGTTACCAGAGGATGGAATGGAAAAAAACTAACTAGAAGACGAGATGCTTGGACTGTTTTCTTTGAGTTTAACATGGAGATGCAGCCATATTCAGGGTAGATGTGGACTAACAAGAATTTAAGTCTAACAAGAATTTAGCTTAACAAGGTTCTGGATGAGTGCCTCTTTGGCAGACGACTTGCAAATCTCATACCATAACATCTCGTAACTACTGGCAGGAAATCGGCATGGATTGAGTGAGTTACGGCTTTTATTTATTGTGGCATTTATATTCGGGATTGACAGTAACCAAAACCTCCATAAAAGATAAGTCTTATGGGCGTCGCGTCATGCATAAAGATGACTTGGCGGTGTGATGATCGAAAGGGCCTATGGCATTCATATTTCTTGTTGATAGGCATTGTCATCATTCAACATGTGTGCTTAGTTTCAAATTAAATGCACTAATATTGGGCATGGATCTCGACAAAAACAACCTTTATCTTACGTGTTAACATGCAAGACCTGAATAAGAAGAAGACCTGCTAGACTTGACAAGCAATGAAGGAAGGTGGATCTATGGCACGCTCCTACTCTTTGAAAGGAAAGGTTGTGTAGTAAATATATTTCAAAGAAATCCATGTAAAGTTTATTATCTCGAGTTGGAAAATCTTTGCATCAACAAATAATGGGTGACAACAGATGGCGAACAATAAACTTGCGGCCATCAATGACGAACAAATTTGCAGGCTCACAAATCCAAGAAATCTCGTTTGTAGTTTTGATTGCAGGTTTGGTATGATAGACTGTTCGCAGGTTTCACATGATAGACTGTGTACATGTTTCGTATGATAGATTGTTTGCAGGTTTCATATGATAGACTATTTGCAGGTTTCAACATGGAGGAGAAATAATCTCATTGTTCTGTTTATTTTATATTTTTCTTCTTAATATTAATATTAATGTTTTAGAATATGCATTGTTTTAATATATATATATATATAAATTTTTTATGTGTTTTATTTTTTATTTTTAATTTATTAGTTTTTCACATGTTTTCTTAGACATCAAATGATTAATAATTTTATTTATTTATTTATTTTTATTTGTATAGAAAAAACAAAAAAAACAAAAACTAGAATTAAAAAACAATGAATAAATATATATTTTAAGTTATTCTTAGATTTAAAACAAAATAAATCTTAATTTATATTTTAAGTCTTAATTTTTTTAATTCCCATCAAAACCAAAAAGTTATTTAAAAAAAAGTTTCTTTTAAAGTTTTTATTTATAAGTTATTCCGAAAAATCGTTAAAAAACTTTAAACTAAAACTAGAAATTAATGAAACAAACAAATATTTTTGTGTGTTTTTTTTAAAATTTTTTATTTATTTCAAATTATTTTCACTACAAAATTTTAATTTTTTTTGCAAGACTAAAAACTATCAAAAATAAAAATGATTCTTTTTTTCTAAACAAAACTCAAAAAGTAACAATAAAATAAAAACTAAAGCTTATCTACTCTATTCTAATTGAACATTTAAAATCAATTATGTGTAGTGAAATTGCTAATGTAGCCATTTATGTAACAAAATTAAACAGAAATTCAAATTCAAAATTTCAAAATGAAATCTAATATATTAAAAAATATGGGAAATTAGGTATTGTAAATGTAAATTAACAAAGTAAAAACAAAAACAAAACTAATCTAACCTAATACTTACTTGGAGCCATTGTTGGATGCAGCTTTCTTTTGCATGATGATCACCCAAGATCCCTTCTTGATCCTCTTCAATCTCCAGTTCGAACAAGTGTTCTTCATCTGGTATGCATAATCCTTCAAATGTTGATTCTTCCTTGTTTGCTTCAGGAGGAGTGCTTACATCTTTGGCTGCTATTAAGATGTCCTCTTCTTGAGAAGAGGAGATCATGGCTTTTGCTAGGATCTGAGTGAGTTGCTCTAGGCTTATGCTCATCCTAAAATCATTTGTCTGAAATCAAATCAAATGCTAAAAAGAGAAAAAAATGAAAAATGAGTACATGACAAATGCAGAAAAAACAGTACGAAATGGGTTAGTACAAAACAAGTGCAAAAATAAAAATAAAAAGTGCACAAAAATCTATACAAAACAAAAAATTAAAAGCAAGTTAGTATGAAATAAAGGCTCCCAAAAATGAAAGCAATCCAAAGTTTTACACTACAAAACTGTAAAAGAAAACTTGCATAAAAACAAATTTGCATTTGCAGAAAATGAAAGAACACTCTTGCAGAAAAAAATAAACACTTTGTAGAAAAATAAACACGCTTGCGAAAACAACAAGGCTTTGGGGTGACCCACTAAAGTGGATGCGTCTGGTTGTTACACCATGAAAATTCTAGAAATTTCGTAGTGAAGTCGTCCTTGCGTCTTACCAATTCCCCTCGCCTTTCTATGTAAAAAAAATGAACTATCTACCTATCTAAACTCTGATCCCTTTTAGCACCTCCTTGGCAACGACGCCAAAATGTTGGTGAAAAACATTAAACAAATTATAACATATCCAAGGATTTACTTGTCAACCTTGAGAGAGCGTAAACTTGTGAGGTATAGACAAAATATATGTAGGGGCAGAGTATTGCTAACTTAATCTAGGTGACTGGAATTAACATGCGACTGAAATTGAATTAAGCTTGTAAAAACAGGAAATGACATGAAAATAAATCTAATTAAGAAAAGCAGGAAATTGCGTGAAATAAATATGATCTAATAAAACATAATATTGCAGAAAATAAACTGATATAAAGCAATCAACATTAACTTGTGATCTCACATAAAATCTATAGTGATAATGCATACGAAAGAAATCACTGAAATTCTATACGAACAATTCATAAGAAAGAAACTCAAATTAACGTGGGAGAATAAAATGATTTGCATTGAAGCATCATCTCCATTACATAACAATGAAAATCCACTCTATGACTAACTCTGAAAAGATCTAAACTATTCTCTACATCCAAACCACTGGAGAGGCCTTTAATAAAATAAGGAGAGAGCCCTCCTATTTATACATGAATTCAAGATAACTAATCATAATTACAGATCCACTATTCTCTCAACTTATCCCTCAAAATTCTCCAACACACCCACTTTTCTCTCAACTTATCCCTCAAAATACTCCAACAAATATTGGATGAGATATTCTCTCCACATTTCCATGATCTTCTCCTTGAAATTAGCCCACATCTTGAAGATGAAATACGAATTTGAGGCTAGATAGTGACTTTTGAGCTTGTTAAAGTCTTCAAATATATCTGTAATCATCACCAAACTCATCCAACTTTATAGTATAATGAAAATATGTTATTTTTCTCAATAATTAACCACAAATTCACTAAAAAATAAATGATTTGGAAAATGGTAATATAAACCCATATGTATTATCAAAGTGGTGGATATTAATGGTTTTATGGAAGGATAAAATAGAAATAAGGTGACAAATGGTAGATGAAAGATGAATAAAATGTGGTATTTTGTGACTCAACAAACATGTGGGTTTCAAGGATAACAGTCACATGTGTAGAGGGACATGTGGGTTGCAATGTAAATAGTCCCGTATTTAGGGCACACGCGAGTATTATATATAACAAGTCGCGCGCAACACACGGGTTTCCTTAAGGCAACTCGCGTGTACATAAAAAATATCATTTTTAGGGTACTTTTGGGAATTTTTCAGACTTTGATGTCTTCTGGAAAGTTTTAGTTGACTCAGATATATTTTCAACGATGTAGAGAAGAGGTAAAATGGAGTTACAGAACTCCGGATATGGGTCCTCCAATTTAGGTGTTTTTCAGTGACTTTCATGAAGTGTCATCATGGAAGTGTTGACATGCAACGTAATCATGAGAAAGTGGTCACATGAAGAGATGTGTCATTTTGAGATATAACATATGCCCCCTAATGTATGAGGTTAGAGGGGAAGATGATAACCTAAATACATTATAATGGAAACAATTGAGTATTGAGAGAGTAGAGAATCCAAAATTGAGAGGCTCGAACATAGGTACCTGAAAGAGAGATGAATGTCAGACAAAATTGATCTCTGAGACATATAAGTCCATATAAAAAACATCTCCTTAAAGATACAGGCAGATCCAACATATGTATAACTGATGAAACTATCATGGTCGCTGAATATGCAAAAAGGCACCATATCAAATCTAAAGGAGTCATGGCCACAAATTTACAAGGTGGATCCATGCTCAACAATCGATCATAGCCACAAGAATACAAGGTGGATCTATGTCTTAGAAAAATTTCATATGAAGTGTGATGAGGTCTTGCGCAACTCAGGAAATAGCAAGAAATAATGATGCTACTATCATCCCAAGGTCTTCAATCCAAATTTCCCAAAAAAGGTATGATTCCTAACTATGCGAATAAAGGAGCTGAAGTTGAACATGGAGGAAGCCGTTTAATTACTGGTCAATGATGAGAACTATTAAAAAATGTGAGGGAAACCACCATTAATGAAAATGGTCCCCAAGGTACCTAGTACATTCTAACAAGTGTGAATACAAGGACTTGAAGTCGAACACTTGAAGAATCCATCAAGTAGGAGACAGTCACGCTATTCCCATTTCTCAACAAAGAGGGAAATTTCCACTGATGACTGAAATTCCCAAGGTACTGTCATAAAACTATAAATCTCATTCCCAAGAAATAGGTGTTGTAGTCGATAGGAAGCAATCCACTGGAAGGAAGGCATTAAGGAATCCTTCATCATCTAACACGAGGTAAGTCAAAGACTAATTGGATCTGGAATTGGTACAAAATTTCACTACAAGGACTGCCGAAGACATGATGTAATGAAATGATACCATGGAATGGATGACATAAAAGGTAAAGACAACTGCAGAATGACCGAAAAAGGTTTAATCCTTAAACAATGAGCACGACACAAAAGTGACTTAGGAAGATTTTGACACAAAATACCAACAACACAAATCTACAATGTAGGAGACATTGACAGATTCCCCATTTAGTTGGAAAAGAGACTAACTGAAGGAGAACAAACTCTGAATGGGGATAAGGTCAAAATACTAGGACCCAACTGTTGATAGAATCAAAACCAATGCTTTGTTCAAGGAGACAAGATTTGCTGCCATGATGTAAAATACATGTGAATGAACTTCCCCTCCCTCTTTCTTGTAACGGTTTAACGAGTACAAGAAAGCCAACTCAGGACCTTCTTCATTTTTGGCAAGCTCGAAGAAGAGACAGAAGAATGCTTGATAAAGCACTGATTCGTGGATTTTACGAGCCCAAATTAGTGAGTGATCGATGGTTTTTTTATAGTTTAGAGAGTTTGAAAACTACAAAGAAGACTCCAGGGGGTGCTTTTTCATACAATTTAGTCTCCTGAGGCTGGAAAAGTATAAAAAAATCTACATAAGAACTCTCTTAGCTTCCGAAGAAGTAAGGCATACCTTTTTTGTACTTAGTCAGGAAGGTCTGAAAAAGGTTAAATTACCACCTACCCAACACCCCTTCAAAAGCAACATATAGCTTGAGTTTTACGAGTGTGAAGGAAAGCAAGATCACTCGGAAAGATCCATTTGGTTATGAGAAAGGCGGCTTACAACAGTAAACTCAATGCTTTGTTATTTAGGTTTTAACGAGCATGTAAAAGACACAACGTATGCTCGAAATATTTTTCATGTTTAGGTCCAGAGCATGAAAAAGAGAAAACTAAGCTCATACTGGGCGTTCCTTTTCCGTAATTTTAGTACCTCAGGTCTGGAAAAGTGATAAAATTATGCCTGAGAATAATCTTCTCAATTCCGAAGAAAAGAGAGTGTTCCTTTCTTGTATTATTCCACATTGTCTAAGAAAGTGATAACCTACCACCAATGTAGATGCTCGTTCAGATATTCTTAACGAGTCTGAACGGACAATTTTACTTGGCATTCAAGTCTATTTTTAGGAGTCATACCTGGGCCTAAAGAAACTCCATATATTTCCCCTAAAAATTTAACGAGTTCGGAAAAGTCAACTTGTGGTCTCCTTGCTGTTTTTAACGATCTCAAAGGAGAGCAGAAAGAATGCTCTAAATGCGAGGAGATGAGTGTCATAGGCAGGAAAAACTAGTTCCATGCGCAGGGAAAAAACCTATGCATAATGCAAGGAACATTAGTAGGATAAAGACACTCGAGAAACGTCTCCTCAAGGTAAAAGGTGTCAAGTTGCAAAGGCAAGATGATATAAGGCCGAGGGACGATGAGAACATAGAAGAGGGCTTATACAATGAGCTAAAAGCATGGAAGCCGACATGAGGCTCAAAAGAGTGAGCAAGATACATGCAAATGCAGTTACATCTTGAACAATAAGGTGAGGCTAGTAAAAATTTGTGAATCCAACTAAAAATCCCGTCTCAAAGAAACAACAACATCAAAATCGCATTCAAAAGAAAAGATACGATGCAGGTCACTTTGGAAGAAATACATGTGGCTTTGCTATCTTCTAAAAAAGGTGTAGTCAAGGAAAAATCGACAAAAGGGACCCTATAGTGCCAAGGCCTAAGGGTTTATAATCAGTAAGATCAACCTCAGAAGGAGAGCAAAAATCAACAAGGGGGATAGAATATGTAGGAACAAACTTAGTATCACAGGAGTTGACAAATTTATAAGAAAAATCAAACTCATCAGGATCACTGACTTGTTGTTCGAAGGGAGAGTCCAAAAAGTGAAAAAGACCAACATAAGAAGACCGATCCATGGGAATATCAAACTTACTAAGCAAATCAGGGTTGGACTTAGTCACAACTGAACCAAAATCCAAAATAAGTTTAGATTGTATCAAAGACTCTAGGAAGACTTCATCCAAAGGAAGAAGATCATTTGATATATGACACATGTCTAAACTTTCAAATGGATCGATAGATTGGAGAGCGGGCTCCATAGTCTGTATAGGATGACTCACCTAGTCAACTAATGGGACCAAGTCCTAGGAAGGTAAGCATGAAAACTGAGGCTGCTTCTCACTAGAAATTAAATGCAAAGGACATGAGGCCACATAGCTCACCCATGGTGGGGTAGTATCTATAGAAACACTAGGAATCATTAAAGGAAAGACATGGTCTCTAATTGGGCCAGGAGACAGATCAAGAAAATCCAATTGATCAATAGTGATAATTTCTTCCCCATGATTAAAGTACATCACACGAAAGAATGTTGACACCACGGCTTGCATGGCATAGACATAATCATGTCCAAGGAGAATATTGAAGTCCAACGGGTCTTTTATCACGATGAAGTCAACAAAGATGGTCTTCCCACTCAAAGTAACAAGTGTTTGAGTGAGAATTCCCAAGTCTATACTAGTTCTTCTATCAAACGCTAGTAACTGAATAGATGTCGAAACAAGGTTGGGAGATCCCATGCATTGCCAAGCATGAGAAGACAAGATAATAACTGAGGCTCCTTCATCAACAATACAACGAGCAATTGTGTATTGTTAAAATTTGACCTTTATCTAGAAAGTTGCATCAGAAGGAAGGCACGGCTCAACTAGGCTATCCCAATCAAAGGAAGCAATCCGAGAGCTTGGTGGGGATTGATCCAAAGTGAGTTTAGTTCCCCCTTGTTCAGTAAGTTCTAAACTGGAAGTGAAGAAAATGTGACTAGCAAAAAATTCACTCTCCAAAGAAAAAGTGGGATTGATCGATAATGGAATCGATTCAACCGCTTTGTGAAAGTCACTCTCTGAAGGGAGAGTGGGGTTGACCAAATATTACATTGGTTTAATCACATCAGGATCACTCTCTGAAAGAAGAGCAGGGTGAACCAAAGACTGGGAATTTTCGACCACTAGATCAACCAAATATTGAGTAGGTTGTTGAGAAACTATAGGTTGTTCAGGAGAAGGAAATTCTTGAGTCTCAGACCACACTCTTCACACTTCAGTGATACCAGGGCACTGGTGAGTAAGATGATCTCCCTCACATAGCTTACAAGGGAGCTTAAGTTTTCCTTTCACATGACCAGTTTTCTCAATGGTGTCAACATGAATAGTAGTGGATGACTGTTTGCTCTCAGCATGACCTACAGAGGTTGAAAGTTTCCCCCCAGCATGACCATTGGAGGCTAGGTGACTGGGTCCAACTTGACTAAGAGAGGTTGGTTGTTGAAAAACTTTCGGATGTTCAAAAATGGGATGACCATGAAACCAAACTCTTCACACCTCCACAATAGAAGGGAACTTATAAGTAATATGGTCTCCCTCACAAATATTTCACTACTACATTTCGATCCAAAATCCGACGACCGTATTGTCGGATTTTCGACACTTCCCTGTCGCATGTACGACACTATGATTTTTTTTAAGCGTCGGTGGATTTTCATCGGTTATCCGACATCTTTCCAATCCGTCGGTTAAGCGACATCTCAGTTTACCGTTGGTTAAATATAAATCTTCGGTTAAGCGATGGTGGAGAATTTTTTATAAAAAAAATACACTTACAGGCCGTCGCTTAACCAAAGAAACCCATCGCTTAACCGTCACTTGACCAAAGAAAACCGCCGCTTAACCAAAGGAAACTGTCACTTAACCAAAGAAAACTGTTGCTTAACTGTCGCGTAACCAAAGAAAACCGTCGGTTAAGTGACGATATTGAACTTTAAAAAAAAAATTCACCTACAGGCCGTCGCTTAACCGACGGCTATAAGTGTTTAAAAAAAAAATCACCTACATGCCGTCGCTTAACATTCCCTAGTCCCAGCGATTTGGCAGCTTGTATTCCATAACGTGGATGTTTGGTGATGTCATGCTTCTAAGATAAGTATGAAGAAATTTGTTTCGAAATTGCTTGGAAGTTTCTTGTCTCTTTTAAAAGGGAACTGCATTGATGTTAGTTTCCAGTTAGTTGAGAAACAAATGGTAAATGAACACAAGGTAGTCACAATGGAGGAGACATCTTCATAGATGCTAAGAAATTCAGTTCTTTATGAGCAACAGGAAAGAATTGACATTCATGCACTTTCCCTCCAAATGGTGTTGCAAACTTGTAATGTTTCAATTTGTCTTTCCTGGAAAACATCTTATATTTTCCGTACTTGATCATACTTCTAGGACACTTATGTTAATCATATGAGTTTCAAATAGCAGTTTTGCATATAGGTATATACCGAGGCACGTTGTTTGTTAAGAGGCATCTTAAATAGAAGAAGCTCTTGAGAAAAGAAAATCCTCCATCCTATGGACCTAATAGGGTTGTCCTATGCATGCAATATTACCAGCATTGTTAAGGAGGCACATCCCATGGAAATAAGCCTCCATGAAAAAATGGATCATAAAGAATGGAAAGCCTCTTAGTACTCTTAATAAACATTGGTGGTTGCATTGCTAAGGAGGTATATTCTATGGAGAGAAAATTTCAGGAACATGAATATCATAACTTATAAGGAAACAAGAGCTTCTTGAATCTCTTAATATATAATGGTCCCTGCCTATAATCTCATTACAGCCTAGCAAGAATAAGTTGCCACTGGGAATGTCATGGATAATATATGCAATTTCCACCCAAAATTTACGAGGTCGAACCTTGTAACTATCTAACAGGAAATATCTGCCCATCTGACATGTAAATTTCTATACACATGTATTCAACAATCCCACAACTAAAAGTAGGATAATTTTGAAAGAGATGTCTAACAGGAAAGATCTATGTGACTTGAGAAAATGCCAAAGAGCATTTATAGTAAAAGGCATAAGTCACATTTTCGTTTGAGAGATTATGATTAAGGGCATCTTACCCTGTGTGAGGAATATTTATGGGCTAGTATTAAAAGCGACAAGACAACAAATAGTTAAATATATATTTCTGCAACCCAAAATAATTGAATATGCCTCCACTTACAAGCATTATTTAATGATCTTCGATATCATGATGTTATGCGATCATCAATATCCTGAACCAAATGATTTAATATGGTTCAAAAACCTGTGATTGCATGATTATATTGAGTATCATAATGTTATGAAGCAGTGGAAGAATTTCCTAACACAAATTCACAGGACAAACTGGAATCAGTTACAACATATCCATAAATCAATTGGCAGTACTACTGCTATGAGTTGTTGCTCAATCCGGCATAAACTCATACATGAAGAGACCATGTCCCTGAAAGGATTAAGAACAATGAGATAATATCTAGCCTTGATTGGCTATTGAAGATCGTTGTCCAATGATAATTAAAAGGTACAGAGGATTAGGTTGTTATTGCTGTTTTCTATGAGAAATGCCCATCTCAGAAGAAATAAATAAGGTAGCAGGACAAAGTGCAACTCTTTAACAATGCCACCTGTTCAATCCAGCTACCTGATTAATAAGACCCAAATAACAATTATAAACATTTGGAGGTTTGGACAGGTTACTCTGAATTCTGAGGAAGATTGAAATGCATCTTTAGGACAAACAAAAATATCAATGGCTCTCAGAAAAGATATGTAATTGCCACCATAGCAACCTGGTACTAAAGCATTCTATTACCTGGAAGGGCGCAGAACCACCTGCTGTTCTAAATCATTGACATCTTATCTTCTTACTACATTAATCCTGTTGTATTTCCACCCTTCCACATGGTATGATGAAGGAAGTCTGTCCATAATCAGGATACAAATCAGGGTTCCATGAAAAACAAATTTTATTTTTATTCAGGTCCATTTATTTAAGTTTTTGACAATTTCAGAATATCTTGGTAAATGCATTCATAGTTGTTTCTATCAGTGGGAGAGTGGTCAGTGATTGGGTTCCCACAGAATCCCAATTATGGTCCAATGAACTAAACTCTAAAAGAATAGCTATATTCTAGAATGAACCTTGACATAGGTCTCAGTCTTGGATAAACTTGTACTGGAAACTTCAACAACTAGAATGTATGACCAAAAACATGAAACATGACTCCAACACTAGAATGTCTTCAAAGTTATACATTTGGAATTGGTATTGAGGTTTCATGCTATATGGATAAGCATGTTATATTAAACATCCATCTAGATTATTGCCTTTGGTTCATGCTATTGTCATTAGGAAGGGGATTTTCAGATTATGTCTGTGAGTCTTGAGCACATCATTCTGCACAGGAGTCTTTATTGAATACAGGAATAGTCATTTATGTCATGGTTTTTAGTTACTTTGAACAAATGCACAACTTATATTAAGATATTTATATTATTTGTGGTATCTTCCTGTTTCCTAGCATGTAGACTTTAAAATGCCTCTCCCAGGGAATAAATAGCAAGGGATCAATTACCAATATGTGTATGGAACATTCATTTCAGGATAGAACCAATTCCTCATTCAATAGAGAGGATGAAATACTAAAACGGAAAACCACATATCTTTTGTATTTTCCAATTTTGTGACAACATTAACATTGCAGAGAAGGGAGGGTGAAAGAATCATGCAAGCTTTTAAAGGCAACATTGAAGAAGGGAATTGTGGCAGATGAAGTTGTTTGTGAAAAAGTAATTTATTTCCTGTGTGGAGAAGGTTGTTTGGATGAAGCCCTAGAACTGTGCAAGGAAATGGAATTAAAAGGTACTATGCCTAATGAGGTCACATATAATTCAATAATTTATGTACTTTGCATTGAAGGCCGCCTCGTAGAAGCTTTCAGGTTATTTGATGCTATGGAGAGAACAGGTGTTACTCCCACTGTTACCACTTACTCGAAACTCATACGTGGTCTCTGTAAGGAAGGCTATTTAGAGGATACAGAGGAGCTCTTGAATAAATTGTTAGCCATGGGCCTTGTCCCAAACATCAATATTTACAATCTCTTGATTTCTGGATACGACACGCAAGGAAAAATTGAGGAGGCATCAACTCTTCTCTCTGAAATGGAGAAGTGGAGTATTCTGCCAGATGGTTTTATGTTTGAGTCACTGATTAAAGGGCATTGCAAAATATGCAATATGGAGGCAGCTTTGACACCGTTTCATGAAATGGAAAGGAGAGGAATTGCAGAAAATCTCTTTTGCTACACCAACCTTATTAATGGGCTTTGTAGTAAAGGCAGGATGGAAGAAGCAAGTAAACTTGTAGAAGAACTGCTTGAGAGGGATTTACTTCTTGGCATCAATACTGACAGTAGATTATACTCTGAATATTTTAGAAGACTGAATTTTGTGGGAACTGATAATTTGTTTGTTGGGCCAGAGCTTGATATCTCGTTTGTTGATTTCATCAAAAGGCTTTACCATGAAGGAAAGATACAGGAAACGACAACTATATTAAGGGAATTGGAATTAAAGAATCCAGCTTCTGGTATTTCAAGTTGTACTATACAACTTGATAGGTCAGTCAATGATGATGACATTGATACAAATTCCATGCTGACAGCTAATACAGATGAAGAAATTTCGAAGGAGGTTTTGGCCACTCATGTCAGTTCACAAGATATGGAATCTATCATCAGGCTTTGTAAGGAAGGTAGAATGCAAGATGCATTGATGTTTTATGATGAAATGATTAAAAAGGGGCTAGTTCCAAACTTTAAGACTTTTAGTGTTCTCATTAGGTCACTTGACACAAATGATAAGCTGCAAGAAACAAACATGGTAATGAAAGAAATGCTAGTATTGCTCAGCCATATCACTTGAAAGAGGAACACTGTAAATTATGGATAATTTATTAATTTTTGAGGTATGGTAAAAATTTGACTACTTGAAAGACTCAAGAGAAATGGGAGAGGATTTAGAATCTGTTCCATTGGCCCTCAATTCGCTTAGTTGATCTACTTCTGGAAAACCTATCTTGACTCTTGACAGTGGGCTTATTCTCATTCATTTTTGAGGAATACAGGTTTAGATATTATCAGGTTGAGATCTTCTTCTGCACTTAACTGAGAACACAATCAAAGGGCACTACTATATGTACTATTGTTTGAGTTATCAGCTAAATATGACATTTAATTTCCTCCAGCGAGTAGCTTACAGCTTTTGAGAAAATAAAATGCTATCATCTTAAGTCTCAAGGCCTTTTTTGCATCTAATAGGAACTCAAATTTTGGCCCCATGTCAACTACAGAAATGGTGCCTATGATATCCTGAGAAGAATAATCAGGGTGGAGAGAGCCTGCCTAGATAATCTTGGGAGGAAACTTGGAGCAATCAACTGAAACTCTCCTAATGAGAGAGTATGTTCCACAAAGGCCTAATGGAGTTGTAGTGAGGATGACCCCTTTGGTAACTAGAAAAGAAAAGCATCACTGAGGAGAACCTATAGGACATTGCTCAATCGATAAAGGAAAATAAAGAATCCATGGACATGAATTGGAGACCATAGGACAACTTTTTTCTAGGACACAAACCTCAATCTAGAAGTGAAACAAATTATAATTTGCTTCATACAAAAATTCATTACATTTTGGGGAGGCACATATACCTCATGCCATCCAAGGTATATATGAGCCATAATTTTCTCTTGGAAAGATTCTCTTCCCATCCTAGAATGGAAATCAAATTATATCCCAAGAGTTCAATTTGCTTCATACAAAAATTCATTACATTTTGGGGAGGCACATATACCTCAGGCCATCCAAGGTATATATGAGCAATAATTTTCTCTTGGAAAGATTCTCCTCCCATCCTAGAATGGAAATCAAATTATATCTCAAGAATGAACTCATCTCATCAATGCAACATGCACCTGGAAATCATGAGGTTGAGAACCTATGCAAGCCTATAGCAAACCAAACAATTTGGTCTTAGGTAGAAGATGAGGATTGACTGAACTAGATGAGAATTTTGTGATTGTAGTGTGAGCAGAGGCATTAGGCAAGGAAGAACCTTGCTACCCACATTTATTTGTCGATTTCCAACTATATGAGTTAGAGACTAACGTACCAAGTTTTCCAAGACAAAAATCAGTAAATGGAATATTCTTTCCTACATTGGAGCACTTGCTAGGATGGATTTCATATAGGGTTTTGTAGCAAAGAAGAGAAATTCTTGCACTAGTGTTGTGATTGGCTGAAAGATAGAGATACATGGCTATAAGAAGGATTATTAAGTTTATCAGAGTACCCAATCATGAAATAAAATAAGATAATATATTAATGTCCAACAAGTGACCACAAATACGTCAATGGGGCCACTAAATACAATAGTATCAATACACTATGGAGGCACAAGGGTCACCCTTATATATGAACCAAAAGCACATCTAATCTAAAATCTAAACTCTAATAGCTAGAAAGAAAGTGTTGTTTGGAAATATAGAGGGATACATGGACTACTAAGGGGCCAACAACTAAAAACAAAACAAAAACTCCCTAAATGGATTAAAGGGATGCCTTAGAGGAGGGTACAAGGGGAAGGGGTAAAGCCTCAATGCCCCTCGATTTGGTAAAGGGAAAATGTTTCTCTGTGGGTTTTCCACCATTGGACATGTCTTTCTCCTAACATTCGAGGCCAAAAAGAAAAAAACTCATGATAGAATATTGTCCAGAAATGGAAGAAGAATTGGTCCACTATGTGTCTCATAGTCTCAAGGGAGGGGATTGTTGTTATTGTTTGGAAGTTGAGGGCTGCCAACTAGAAGGGTGATCCATACCCCAAGGTCTGAATTGAAATCCATTAGTTGAGTTAGGACCAATATGAGTTGGATTGAGTGAGAAATAAATCCCACTGACTTGTCTTACCCTTGTGGTCTCTTACTCTAACTTATGGGTGGCATCCACAGCATATGCCTAAGTTTGGGGGGTGAATCACTCCTTTCCAACCAATGTGATGGAAAAATATTTGGGAAAAGCTAGGTATTTATCTCTACTACAGTGTTGTTTTTCCATATTGTGTATTTATGAGCAATAACTCCTTGACTGCTATTGCTCATGTGAATTATATTGATGGAATGGTTAATTTGAGGGAAACTTAATTCTGCATATCAATGAACAATTGATGGATATCTCTTAAGATCTCTGTTTATGAAATGTTTCCACATTTTTGTAGCATACAAAATCCATGTTGGTGTTGTTGGAAGCCAATCGATTCACAGCCACTAAGTATGACTAGTTAATGGTGGAATTTCATGGTACGGTGAGGTGAGTATCCGATGTCTAGCATGGAGGGCATAGATGGGTATGCCACATTCCAGAAGATCAATGACATGTATTGCCATTATCTTCTTCAAAATTTTATACCATCCAATAGACCTACAACCCAAATCAACCATATGCAATTAGATAATTTATTCAAAATGAGAAGAATTGCTTGTCCTGGAACATGCATGCCAGTTACTGTAAATCAAAGCTATTTCAAGGAAACACTATACAATTTATACGGATACCTCACTACCAGGTTTCCCAAGTTCTTCATTTTCTTCATCATCTTCCATTTCCATGTCAAATATTTAGACCTTGCTTGAGTCTTCATGTAAAATGTGTTCCCATTTTATTTCAACCTAGATTTCAAATACAATAAGAAGGGCATTTAGAGTCTAGACAACCTTCTAACACAAATGGTCCAAAAATTTAGAATTTCATTATAAAAACCAAAATTTTAGAAATGAGAAATATCAATGATGCACATTGGTTTTCCGTTGAATATGCCCAGTTACTTACATCAATTTCAATAAGCCTGTCCACCACTGCCATAAGTATTCTACTACCAATAATTTATCCGACAGCACTGCTCTCCACTCTAAGCATGTTCTCAACATAAAAAGCATTCCACTGAAAAGCATAAGACAAAAAACACAATTATTCCACATAGACATAATCATTTTTTATTATAACCATGACATTTCTTAGTATGTGCTCAGAACTATAGAATGCTGATAGCTATAAATAATGACATCATAAAGAATATTCAATTTACAAAAACAACAAACTATGATACCAAGTGTCGTGTACACGTATGCCTAAAGCCAAATGCAAGCAGACTAAAATATAAGAACTTCTAATAAATATTTTCCCCTCATTCATGGCAAATTACATAAACCACAGCATTTTCATTTGGAAGAACCAACAAATTTTTAACATCTGCATTGACACAAATACTATTCTTTAGATGAATAAACTCCGTAACTTCATTAGCTTAGGCATGCATATGGTTACAATTTAAAGTTTAAAACTGATGCCAAAAAGATCTCAATCCTTGATATTTTTTTATGGCACATAAACAACTGTTTTCGATAAATTTTCAAATGCCTTGCTTTCTTGGTTCCCAATCCCCAAATATCAATCCTGGTTACTGACAACCATGATTTCCTTCTGAGAATATGCCCAAAAGAAATGCCACATGATAGAATGGAATTTTATTTTTTTAATAAAATTATCTTGCCTCATCTTATACTTCACATCCTATAATCATTGCCTCACAACTTGTTGGACTCCAAATCCTTTAAGATTCATTAATTAAACTCCTTTGTTTTGCATTCTCCCATCATGTATCTTGGGAAAGAAATGCTAATGTTCATTGTTTATATATTGGAGTTCAAATTTGAATCATAAGGATGAATGTGATTAACCATTGCCATATTGAATATGAGAATAATCATAACATCCTAGTCGAGGATTTGATTGGATATGTTGGGATAATTATCCATCTAAATGTGGGCTCTTCTAATAACATCTATGCATAAGTGAGTGAGATGATATTTAAAGAACCTTCCAACCATCTGACAAATTTAACATATCTTGATCAACATATGCTCATTATTTGCCTCACTCTAGCTTCAGTTCCACCAACATGGAACTTAGACAACATCAAATAGGTCCACACACTCAAACAATTGAGGGGTGGTAGATGATATCCAAGTAAATCAGAGTCTCGGACATGGATATTAAGACAACCTATGAAAAATTGAATGCTCAGATAGAAAAACTCTTTGTTGGAAATGTTTGGAAGATAGGGTTAAAAAACTGCACCAAAATTATGCCCAAAAAATGTACAATACATACCAGTGAGAATTGAAGAGATACGATAAGATAAGATGATATAATTTTATTAATATCCAACAAATGAGCAAAGTAGTTCAATGGGAATGTACAATACATAAGTGTAGATACAAAGTGTAAGTGTGGAGGCCACTCCTTTAAAAGGAAAAAATAAATCTAATCTATAAGATCTAAGCTCTATTGACTAAAAGCTAAATTGGAAAACAATGCTCTTGAAGACGGTACAAGGGAAAGAGCCTCAAGGCTCCAAGTGCTTGTGGTTGGAAGGAGGGAATTGTCGTCATGTGTAGTTACCACTACCAAATGTGCAACTCTTCTACCATATGAGGTTGAAGGAAAGGATATCTAGACAGAGGATTGGTTGGAAGAGCTGAATCTAGCTTGGGGAATGTCTCTCTATCTAGAAGAGGTGGCCCGATTCTAGGAACTGGAGGATGATTGTTACTTGTTGGTTCTACATAGATTGTCTCGAGTTCTAAGTCAATAACTTTGTATGGGTCTCACTATGGGGGTTCGAATTGCCTCTCAGGGTCTGATGACTCTAGGGGTTGAGATCTTGGGTCTCAACCCCCCAGGGCATGGTTAGCATGATGGAAAAATGAGAGGGGTATGGTTAGATATAGGTATATAGATAACAAATAGCTAGAGGATACATTGAAGCAAATCCAGGTTGGCTAGGATGTAGTCTACCTTACTAATTCCCCCAACATGAGGGAAACATGTGAAACTGTTGGAGTTAGGAAAGTAGGGGAGACCATTAAAGATCAACAAGTCATGGGATTCCTCAAGATGCAGGAAGTGTTTGTTGTACGTTGAGAGGGGTCCCATGGAATCATTTGAGAACTCGTACAAACCAAGTTGGCTTGATCTTCCGGAGGCAGAAAGCATCCTCTGACCTATGATGTAGGGGAACCTTTAGGGACTTGGTATGGGCATAGAAGTACTTGAGAAGGTTGACTTCCCCATTGTAGAGTATTGCATGATATCAGCATACAGGTCCTAGCACTCATCTCTATTTGAATCTCTATGTGGAACAAACTCTGAAGAGGTAGTTTTCAAAATAAGAAACCACAAAATAAATGCCCTGAGAGATGGGTTATATGTTGCTGACCCTGTCCCACATGAATTTGGAAAATTAATTTGAGGTGACTACTATAGCTCTACCCTAAAGAAAATTTTGATAAATCCAAGCTACTCTTCCTGAGCCTTAAACACCTTCTAAGCTCTAGGTTTATAAGTAGTGGTATTTTGGATATTCTGGGATAGCCTTAGTGGGTCTCTCGTGGGCCTTGGGAAAGAAGAGAATATACGAAGGCCTGAGTGGATTGAAGACTGTTATGGGGGAAGACGTGAATGACTCATTGCAATTCCAACATCCAACAGTGATCCCTGAACCCCCTCATGTGTTCCTAAGGAATCACCCATCATTTAGGGAAAATAAATTAGAATAATTTTCATTATATGTTTTCGTAATATTTACACACTGATCGCTAGAGCAGTTATAATAGAATTAATCGACGAACAATGGGAGCTCTGTATCAGTTGAATGTTCTTACTTTGCATTCCTTGAACTAAGTACTGAACACAAAACTTATTAAAGGCCTCATCAACTCGCCCATGGGTGAAATACACAGACACATGAAATTATGCAAGGGAAGAAATATGAGTCATTCAACTTTTCAACCTAAGACCAGAAATGGAAAGGAAGGTAGGTATCAATCCATTCAAACCAGTTAAGAACACAATTATTTACCTCTGCAAGCTTGTAAAAATAGCAAGAGGACTCTTACCTCCTTGGTCCAAATACTTATACTGCTTTTTATTCTCGGCTCCTGAATTTGGTGCTGTTAGATGCGCTACCAAGGTGTGGTAAGTTACTGGGTGAAGTTTATAATTCCAAATTCCAAACCCCCACGAAACAAGTGCTTATCTATGGCTACCCCACAAAAATACTCAACCCATGAACTGGAAGGGTTATTATTATTTCTACACCGAACGCTACCCACTTTTTAATGAGGTAGCTCTGGTTGATCTCCCCTCTGCAATTAGATGGATGCATCTCAACTCTAGTAGCTAGCTGGGTCCTACCTAGGAATTCCATAGTTCTAGTGTCTCCCGCATCACCTTGAGATGGAGAAATGAAATTCCTACACTTTTATCCAACTATGGGTTATGATCTGAGTTCCCCCGGTAAACTACAATTATAGGTTATGATCCATGCTAATCTCTCTATGCACGTGGTTAATCTCCTTTTGTCTTCGCATTTGAATAAATTCATACGGGGAAAAAGCAGTGATTTCCATACATACATAAAAGAGGGGGGCCTGTCGAATCGACAGGTTCATTTTTGTATATTATTGTATATTGATCGTGTTTTTCCTGCCCGAATGGGATCCATCTCGGTATATCTTCCAGGGTTTCTAGGGGGTTTTCATTGAATGAAAACTAGGGCTACATACTGGGTTACTGCACAAGCGCTTCATTCTATGTAGACGGGGTGGGGTTATTCACCGGTCCTCGACCTTCAAATTTATAGGTCCGTGTTGTAATAGAGATCGCTTCAATTAGTCAAGATATAGCTAAAACCCCTAAATAATTGAAAGCGACTACTTAATGCATTCTTGAACCGATGCATGCTAAGTACATTTGTAAAGAGTCAATGATTGGCTCCAGCAGTCTTTAATGATTATTAAGTAGTAATGGCTGAGCATAGACACAATCCTTTACTACCTTACCTAGTCGGAATAGTTAAAATGCACACTTCGTTCAAGCAGCCCTGAGCGATATATAAGCATAGTGAAAAGTGTTGAACAAAATAACACCCACAGTGAAGAGAACATTGAGTGAGATTATTTCCGCAGCTTATGAAGTAGTCGCTCTATATCAAGTAAAGTAATTTATAATTGAAACTCGGATCCAATTGAAGCTAATGTAGGTGAAATTGATTGAAGTGAGTACTAAGTATACTACACTGTAGGATAGGTAAGGACCCAATTGTTTAATGAGTGTAATAAGTTAGAAGCATGACCACCATGTCGAATTGATTGGCATGATAGCTGCAAGTTAGAGGTATCTTGGTATCAATCCATTCAAACCCTTTAAGAACACAATTATTTACCTCTACAAGCTTGTAAAAATAGCAAGAGGACTCTTACCTCATCCAATGCGGAGCTTAAAAAGCTGCAACCATTATTTGTATTCTCCAACAGTGCATGCTTCTCCTTTAAACCTCAACAAACGATGCCCCAATTTAATCCTCAAACCAAGAAGAGGGAATCGAACCAATACTTTAGAATCAATAAGCACAAAATGGCATAATTTATACACAGAGGATGAATCCCTTGACCCGAGTTAACCATCAGTCAATCAGCGTACTATTGGTGAGTTTAATGCCCAGAGAGTATGACAATGGAGATGTCATTGCCACATAAATCCGTCTTCAGTACCAAGAAAACTCCTCACCCAACTCGAAAAGAACTCCAGGTCTCCAAACCCTCAGTTGCATTTCAAATCGCCCCTCGATCACGAGGTAGTCGCATTAAAAAGTATCCATGGTACATTCAATTTTTCAACTTTTCAAACCAAGGAGAATGACAAGAATTAGATTTGTAATTGAGTTGTGGATGTTGATACTTTTGTTGGGATAGATTTTACATGGGTTGAAGATGGGTATTGTGGTATTTTTCTCTCTAGTGTATTTAAATATTTAGTTATAAAGGTACTCAAAAGGATTTGTAACATGGTATTTGGTGGGTATATTGTCATATTTAATATTAAACCCCCATTATTTATAAGATTAAGTATTGGATTTATTAATAGAAAGTGGAGGGACATTCATGTTCAAGGATCCATGGTGAAACAACCTTGACTAGGTTATGTCCTACAATTTTGGGAACATCGAGTATGTGTTAAAGAACAACTTCCTTAGAGGTCATGATTTGTACACAAAGTATCACAATATTTTGAGTGGTGGGATCTTCAACTCAAATTTTGAACAATGGAGGGTACAAAGGAATATCGTTGATGGTCACTTCAACTCATAGAGATTTTGTTAATTCATGGTAGTGTATTGACATTATGTATCAATACGAGGCTTATATATCCATGTCTATAGGAATATGTGACAATAAAAAATCTACCCATCTAAAATAAAAATAATTTGTCATTTGTATATTGTATACATTGAAAAATGAGTTGTTTCTCTTTGTGTATTATTTACATTGAAAATTCTCTTTTCTACTGTGTACATTGAAAATGGGTGGTTTCTCTTTTGTATTGTGTATATTGCAAAATAGGTGACATCTAATTTTTTGTTAGTTAGGGTTTTATTGATGGTATTAAGATTGTGTATGATCTTTCATCCTTGTCGCAATTAAATCTAGCTTTTTTGAATTGTGTTTGGCCTAGTTGGCCCTAGTTGGTTGTCAACTTTGGCATAAGGATTAAAAAGAAGATTTCAATAGATACCCACTAGCATAATGGGTGGGAAATGAACCTAAGCATTGGATATGCGATGATGCTTTCCATGTTAAGTAGTTGACCAATTAAAGGTGTCATCGCTTAAGCGACGCTTATGAGAATAGTCATTGCATAACCGACGCTTAACTGACAGTTATGAGAATAGTTGTCGCTTCACTGACACTTGTGGCCACATTTACAAAAAAAAAAATGTATCCTTGTGATTTTTGGTAAGTTTAAAAAGAGAAATCCATGTGCCGTCGGATTTTGGATCGAAATGTAGTAGTGTTTCAAGGAAACTTGGGCTTGTGTTTTGAACGGGTAGTATTTTCAATAATGTCAACATGACTCACAGTGGTTGACTGATTATCTTCAGCATGAACCACATAGGTTGAGAGACTTCCCCCAACATGACCTACAGAGGATGAGAGAAAGGGTCCAACATGACCTGTAGAGGTTGGATGGTCACCACCAACATGAACCACAGAGGCTGAATGGTCAGGATCAACATGCTTTGCAATAGTTGAGTGTGTGCCCCCAACATGAACTTTAGAGGCTGGGTGGATGGATTCAACATGACCTGCAAAGGTTGTATGGGGAGGTTCAACTTGAAAATCAGAGGTTGAATGAGTGCCCTCAGCATGAACTATAGAGGCTGAGTGACATGGAAATGTAGAAATTCAGGCCTGCAGTAGATTAATTTCACTCACAGCAATTAACAATTGATCATGCAAATTATCAACAATGGAGACTGAATATGGAGCTGTAACACAAAATTATATTAACTGAGTGTACAATAGCCAACCCTGTAATAACATAGGCTGCTGAATATATAGAATACATGAGCAAATCGAATGCATAAGGAAGCATCCAAATCTAGCATAAAGCAGGCTTACCCAAAATAGGCAAATCCCCCATAGGTGTAAAAAGCTGATCCCAAATCTATCAAGGACCCCACGAATTAGCAAGGGCGCATGGGCAAGCTAAAGAGTGGTCAAATGGCAGCTCATACATGCTTTTTCATGGAGGAAAGAGTGGAGGATGAAAGGGGAATAAAACAGGTTCACCTCACCTAGTCTAGCTTTCCTTATGTGCTTTAAAAACTGGAAAAGCAGTCAACAAAACAGAAAAAGTAGAAGGGCACCTAGGAGGCCAGGAATAAAGCAGATTTGATTCCCAGGACTTTCCAAAGCGCTCCATGAGTCAATAATGGCAAGTTTGACCTCTATGGATAGGCAATTGACAACTTGCACATGGTGGGACTCATGGACTAGGCAAATAAGACAAAATAAATGAAATAATGTCTAAGTGGGTAAATACTATGGGTTGATTATTCTAACAGGAAAGGTTAGAAGGATCCCACCAGCATGAACAGTAGAGGCTGGATGGTGAATATCAACTTGACTTGTAGAGGTTGAGTGCTTAGATCCAACATGACCTGCAGAGGTTGGATGGGTTCCCCCAGCATGAACCACAGAGGCTGGGTGATGAGGTTCAACTTGACTTGCAGAGGTTGAATGGGTGCCCCCTTGCTTATGTGCTTTCTTCATATTCCTCCTTCTTTTACTCCTTTTAGACTTCCAATTACCAGTATCAGTACTTTCATCACATGAGGTAGAAGGAGGGGGAGAAGTATCTACATGTGAAGGAGAAGTAGTGTTTTGATGCCCTTGATATAAGGAACTTACTTGAGAAGAATTAGGATCATTCATGATAGTTGGATTGGAAACAACCACACCGGTAGCCCTAGGGTGAATCCAGGTAGATTCAGGGTGGCCATCAAAGGAACACCAACATTCCTTGTGAGAGGAATAGTACAAGAAGTTCCTAGCATGAGGATCTCTTGGTTGGTGTTCAAAGGGGTGTCAGCCATAGTTTCAAATAATAAGACAAAGTATGAGTTTGATAGGAAACCAAAAGTACAAAGCATACACCTGAAGGAAAACTAAGTACAGACAAACCACACAGCACTCACTAAAAAATTCATAAAGCTAAACAGACAAACATGTATAAGATATGCCTTCTAGAATAAAAATGATAGATAGTTACTTGGAATCCCTGAATATGTTCTTAGGCACAAGCGGAGGAATCACCTAACCGCCTTTCCACACCTTCTACCGGGGTTACCTTCCAATCCCGTCCAAGGTAGACTAGAAATACCCTTCCGATATACCTGTGTATGAATCTTAGATGTCAAAGAGACTAAAGGATATCGTAACTATACGAACAATATGGGGGGACAGTCGCAAGCCTGATTCGTATGCATGGGAAGGGTATCAAAGCCCGAAACCCTATCAAAATCGGCACCCCATGGGGCCCAAGAGGTGGTATTGACAGAAGTCCCCAGATGCGTAAAAATCTTGGTCTACGCTCGAACAAAGAATTGGAGGGTTATCTCCTTAGTCCAGGTCCTCACACGGCCTCGTGCTTAACTCCTGTTTGAGAGGATATTCCCAGATACAATCAACATAGAGGAGGATTTACCTAGTGATTGGCCAACTACGTTTGAAATCAAATACTTGTGGAGAGTTAAAACTCCCTAATCCACAAGTCCAGCCTAAGCTAGGTTGTGTAGGAGCCGAAAAAATAAAACTTACTAATAATTTTTAATTATGTCATTCATTTTAAAAGGCTTTTTTTAGTCAGAGGAAAATGGCGTGAAACTCATTTGTTGTTATGACTCAAATTTGAAACAAAATGACTAAGCAAAGAGAAATCAAATGCAAAGAGAAAAATCTTTTCTCTTTCTTTTTCAAATAGAAACTTGAAAGCCACAAAAGAACAATTTCTTTTTATTTTTTCAAAAATAATGATATGCAGTGCATTAAAGACAAAAAACTAACCTACATGCATATTAAACAACTATATGTTCTTTTTCTTTTATAAATGCAAAATAAAAATTACCTACAAACTAAAGTATGCAGATGTCAAGAACAAAGCAAAAGGAATTTTGCTATACAACCACCAAAAAGACTCTTGAATTCCCTAAAGTTAGTATAAACCCTACTTGGAAGGAAGGCCTACATAATAGACAAGTCAAATGTTTTGGCATGGTGAAGGGAACCAACAAAAGAAGAAGGAAACAAATACCAATAAGCTTCAAGTTCAGAAAAAGATCACTAACAGAGGATGACTAGAAACATAAGCCAAAAATCATACCAAGCAAAGGGAGTGGGGGGATGAGAAAAGAGAAAACCCTAATGCTATAAAAAGACTTACCACATAGATAAAGAACAACCAAAATGGATGACACTAACTCCCTAGATTCATGCACCTGCAAAGGACCCCAAAAGACCTACCAAACAATCCACAACAATAGAAAAAACCACAAAAATGAGGAAAAACACTGTTTTAGGGGCACACGTGAGTTTCCCTACTGACAGGTTTGCATTTCATATGTGGGTTTACAGTATAGCAGGTTGCATGTACAAACCAGACACGCGAATGTTCAGTCTACAACTTGCGTATGGATGGAAAAAAAATCCCAAAATAGGTCAAAAATTGCTTTAGGAAGGCAGGGGAAGTGTACTATAAGACTTATAAGGTGTTCCTCAGTGGCAAGAAGGAACTAAAAACTTGCAAAAGGCTGGTAGAAAGACAGAGAAAACAAAAACAAGCAAGGCTCTCCCCAGCAGAGTCGCAAGTTTTGTTGTAGAGGAAAGTTTCCTATGTCTAGGGTTTAAGAAGCCATCAACGTACTGGGTTTGAAAGGTGGATGAAAATGGTTCTAAAAGTAAATATAAACAAGATTCATATATTATAATGGTTCATACCTTAACGAGCAAAGGTTGATCCAAGCAGCCCTTCAATCCTCTTCTTTCTCCTCTCGCTCCTCTTGCTCCAAGAGACCTGCAAAATGAATTATACCTTCCTCAAACCAATATGACCACATATAAAGTAATGATAATCAAAACAATATGAGAAACTGTTCTGATTAATATAAACATCTGATCATAAACATAGATTCAATCACACCTTGAACAATTATTTGGGAATAATAAGGACATCACATCTTTACTAATCATGAATTGAAGTACAAATATACATTCTCTTAAAGTTGGTCACCTCATGAAGCCTTGATCTAGTTCTGTTGCTTCTATTCTCCAAGGAACTCAGCTTCCAAGATCTGCAACATAAGGAGAAATCTTCTAGGGAAAAGGTGTGGGAAAATAGAGTCCCAATTCCTCCAGCATAACCAAGCAAATATTCCAGTCCCCTCTCATGGAACTTCTCCCTCTCTTATATAGTGTTATGAAGAGTTAGGGGAAAGGATAGGATTAGTTACAACTGAAGGAGTCATTTACATAACCACCCAAACTACCCAAATTTTGAGAAACTTTTTTTTTACATCTACAGGAAAAACACGCGGGTTTCAGAGACAACAGTTGCGTGTGCAGGAGGTACACATGAGTTGCAATGTAAATAGTCACGTATTTAGATCACACATGAGTATTATATAATAACATGCTGTGTGCAACAGGTGGGTTTCCTTAAGGAAACTATGTGTACATAAAAAAATATTATTTTTAGGGTACTTTTGGGGATTTTCAGACTTTGGTGTCTTCTAGAAAGTTTTAGCTGACTAAGATACCTTTTCGATGGTATAGAGAAGAGGTAAAACAAAATTAAAAAAATATAGATATGGGTCCTCCAAGTTAGGTGTTTTTCAGTGAATTTCATGAAGTGTTGACATGCGACGGAATCATGGGAAAGTGGTCATAGGTAGGGATGTGTCATTTTGAGCTATAAAAAAATTTGAAATGTTTGGGTGAAAATGAAAGATAAATATTTCCATTCTATTGTTCTTGACCTCAACTTGACTAAAGAATACCAGTTCCTTAGTATCGTGTCCAATGTATGTATAAACTGGTGGACCCATTCCTGTCGCGGGCATGTTTCCCATGTCACACTACAACGCTCAATGTGCTCGAATGGACTAGTCAATTATGTGTATTCCTATCCTTTATACATCACCTTCTCTCCAGATCATACTTCCATCAATTTTCGACATTGGGGCCATTCTGATATACATTGTTTATGTGTGACCCACCATTTGGAAGGTGTAGCTTTTAGTGCAAAGTACAAAGCTGACAGTCGCTGAGGTTCTATTACTTTCTCTTAAAATTCTCTGAGAAAATATTCTAGGTTAGGAAAGCCCTCATAAGTAGGTATATCACATACCTTGATACCTACTTGTCACACATATTTTGTAATTTTGGTGCATCGTCGCATTGACACTTCATGCAATCGGTTCTGCTAATTTTATAAAGCTCCTCCAAAATCCGATGTGCATGAGCTAACACTTCGCCAGCTAAGTTTTTCGTTGGCCATTGGATTCACATAATCATCCATTGTAGAAGTGATATTATAGATATTTTATAATTATCGATACTTTCTTTCATTATTTACTTGCTCGACATACCTTTGGCCTTCTATAGGATCAAGTGGTGTGAACACCTTTAGTTCATCATTTTCAAATGTTAATATTATTTTCTTGAAATTGATAATAGTTTGGTTATCGATGTCCCAATCGATCCCTAGAAGTGTAGGATATGGAGGCCATACTACTATCGAATTTCCCATACTCTCCCAAGTTTCTCTAGTAAGAATGTTAACATCAGATCCCAAGTCAAAAATGATATAATCCATGTCATAATGTCCTATGTCATAGCTGATTTTACCACACTTCGTAGATCACACCTTTATGGCCTTCCATGTCCCTATGCATACTCTTTGGACCCCATTTACCTATATTATACTTTGATGTTCCAATATTATCCCCAAAAATCACTTGTTTATACCTATACACGACTTTTAAATCCATAATCGCGTGTATACACAACTTTTGAGCTCAAACCCGTGTACATCAAAAAGTGTGCATGAATACAAATATTTTTGAAGTTTTCCTCATAGTGGTCTGAATAACTTGAATCTTGGCCTTCTATATTCCTTTAGAACGCTCACACTCGACCCTCCATTACCTCTTTGGAGTGCTATATATTGAGCCTCTTGGATACATTGAAGGAAGAGAAATTGAAGAGTAAGGAAACTATAGTCTATTGTTGCCACATTGGCTTATGCTTGAGTCTGCATCCCTTTGTCCCTTTGGAGCACATAATGTTGCTCTTCCTAAGCTTTCCTTTTCCTTGTGAGTTTGGTATTGAGAGATGGAGGATTGAAGTGGTGGAGGACTCGGTTTATCTTGTTCGCAGAAGCGCTGATAGAGTTTGTCACTATTGTATATATGATTTATTAATATAAATATCCATTTCCTGTCCAATACATGTGCATAAATATGAATATTGTATCCATGGGTGTATTTATTTGCTTATACATGGTTTATTATATATGATAAAGTAGCTCTAACACATTAATATATATATCATGCTTGTCTTGTTTGCTGTTGTTGAGAGAAAATTGTGAATGCAAGCGTGTTGGAAAAGCTCAATGGGGATCTACATCAACCGTCTAGAACAAGGTACGATTCATATCCCTTAGTGTTAGATGATTTTATTGCTCTTGCATATTGGAAAGGATTGATTTTTGGTGTCATACTATTTGTTTTGGTACCCCCAAGACATAGGAAGTTTCTCTCCGTAACATAATTGGCAACTCTGCTGGGGAGGTTCCTTTTTTGTTTTCTATGGGGATTGAGTGCACAATGTGCTTGAATTGCTCTTTATTTCTCTGTTTCTATGTCGGGTCTGGAGGTATGTTTACCCAATAGTGTCTTGTAGGAGTAATTTTCACCTTGGATTATCATTTTACCCTCTTTGTCTTCCTGTATGTGAGTATTTGCTTCACAGTTGTGTATACAAGCGGTTTTATCCTGAATTCCCGCATATGTATGCAGGTTTTCTATGAACAGTCATGTATACTTCTATTTTGAGATTTATTTGGATGACTGGAAGTTGGTGGGTGAATTTTGAGTGTTTCCAAGTCTTCTTGGGTGTTGTTGGTGTCTGTATACTGCCTTTGTTTCTGACCAGAGACCTTCTTTGATTTATTTTTTATTAGATTTTTTTCTTGTCATTCATTTCTTCCTTTTTTTTGGGATTAGTGCATTAGATTTGTTTTATCTTGGTGACTTTTTTGGCTGTTGTTTGTGAGTGGTTGTAGGTTTTGAGAGTAGTAGAGTCTTTTTGCTGCTTTTACGTCTCATTTATTTCGAAAATATAAAAATATTTTGTTTTTTGCATACTTATGCATTTTTTCATTTTGCACTTGCATAGTACTTGACTTAGGTTTGCTTACTGGAATTATAGTCAGGTTTTCATTTAGGAATGGTTGCATCATAATTTGAAGGAAAAACATGCACCTCATGTAGTAGCATACCTCGTTTTTCATTTGACAAAATTGCACTTGGCATTGTTTGTTAGGTGTGCACATTTATTTCACTACTGAGTCATAATATCATTATTTGCACGACCATCTCCCTTTGAGTAATCACCACCACTAAAATCAACGCTTAATTAAAATTAATTACACATTTTTCTTTTATAGGGTTCATAAACAAGATTAGGTTTTAGAGTCTTGGAATAGTTCATTGTGAGTCAATTCTCCAAGACTACTAAACAAAACAAGTAGGTGTCTGTCCAGGTGAGAGAGAGAAATCCTTGGTATAATTTGTGTTTCTCAAGAGGCTCCTCTTACATAGGATTTAAGCACAAGAAAGTGTACACAATTGTGGTTGGGATAGCCCTTGACCACTTTCTATGAGTGCCAGAGATATTTCCAGGATCGTATTCATATATGGGGGATTTTGAGGTACCGGTTGGTTCTTTCGAGCTTCGGTATTTTCTACCCTCCCCATACGGTCGATCCCTCTTGCGACTGTCTGCTTGAGCATTGGTTATATTGGGGTAACCTTAGTTTCCTTACCTAGGTATCGTAGGGGGTACTTGCAGAGGTTATTATGTGAGTGTCCTGGCCAGGTAGGGTCGAATAGCACAATCTCTTTACGCGTTGAATCTGAGGGACACTATAATTAGTTACATACCTCCGCTTGTAGTTTATGGGAGTCTCAGGACTCTCCTAGGTGAGACATACCTGCTGCATTCAAGAGCTCACATATCCTCCCCTTGGTTGCTTATATTTTGGCTGTATATTTTCTTAGGAGTGTGATCTATGTATGCTAAATTGCTTAGGGTTTCATAACTAGGTTGAGTATTTTTATTTTGTTGAGTCATAGTGGATTTGGGTGTGACACTTTTTTGTTCTCGTCGTTTAGTAGGTATTCCACTTTCTATGTCTCCTCCTCCTTTGGGAGAGAGAACCATACAATCTGGGAAGACTGATACTCACTTTGATTCACACACAGATCTCACCATGATTCATATGTCTGAGATCCTAGAGAATTCCCCTTCTCCACCTTTCGTGTGAGAGGTTAAACCTTTGAGTACGTATGGGACTCCAGAGCTACCCGACCACACTATGGATGGGACATCACATGATGTATTATCACAATTTATAGACTACATAGATGTAGACCATCGGTATTGGTCACATAATTTGAGTGGCGAGACTCACAATGTTCCCATTAGCACTAGCACATTTAGGTATGGCATGTCAGACCTTCTCGAGACCGGTCGAGCACCCAATTTCAGATCGACTGTTTACCTTGGTGCTGCACCTGGGTGCACTTCCATCTCTTTCCATGCAGAGAGGTTTGGTAATATTCATATTGCACCTTCTAGCCCTGTGGTAGGAGTACCTTCACACACATGTCCTAGGCATAGTACTGGTGTTCCCATTCGTGGAAATGACCCTAGACATGTGAATATTGGGGGAACAAGTTTCATCCCTTCCAATATTCCATCATCTTCAACACTGGTTCCTTCAAATGCATTTTTGACGACACATCCTCCTCCTAAATCTCATGGTCCTTTGGGCTAGAGTACTACTGTTAGCCATATTTGTCCTGTGTCTGCTCACACCACAATGTTACAAGGCTATGTGCCTCCTCATGTGACAGCAGGGTATGTACCATCTTATGGACAAAATTATACACCTTATGGGTCTGGGTATCAACCTACTTAACAATATTATAAATATGGCTTCATAGCACCCCAGTCTCAAGGTAATCCAAACTATCACATTCCCATGCAGCCCTATATGGGTCAAAGAAGAGGAGGCTACTATGCCACTGGCCAAGGCCATGGCATTTATAACAATCATACCTATGTGAACCAGTATTATTAGGGAGCATGCAACCAAATGGCTCAACCTAGGCTCCCTTTCCTTGTGACATTGAATTTACATGACTTGTCGAGATTGACTAACAATCCGGTATCTCATGACTCAGCATGGTCGATCACTCCTGCCAAGCTTCCTTCGGACATTCCAAAGTTCGAAGGTAAGACTGGAAAATATCCTAGTGAGCATGTTATGACTTTCCACCTATGGTTCTCTTCAAACTCATTGAATTATGATTGAGTTCATTTAAGACTATTTCAATGCACCCTCACGGGTCCTGCGATGAAGTGGTATATATAGTTTCCTGGGGGTACTTATATGATGTTTCATGACTTAGCTATGACCTTTCGCAATCACTTTTAGCTACTCATGCGTTAGAATGCTAGTACTGAACTCTTGTCGACATTTCGGCAGGATAAAGCCACCCATATATTTTATCACATTCAAGAGTGGCATAGATAGAATAGGTTGATTAAGGCATTCATTCCACCAGAGTTTCTTTTGGGGTGGTTCCTCAAATCATTATTTCCTTATATAGAAAAGGACGTTTCCACATCCAGAGTGCAGAATGAGGAACAAGCTATTTTTCGAGCTCAGCAGTTAGATTTTATTTATGCTCAATATGGGCTCTTGTATGATATCATACTTAACGCACCTAGATCCAATTTCGACCCTAAGCTCAAACCTAGGCCACATTCTGATGGCATTGTCGGCTCTGCAAGTGCTAAACATACAGACTTGGTTACAAATCAAATGAATAAGTTGTCTATTAACCAACCTACATCAGGACAAGCTACGAATTTGTCTCATTCCACCCAAATAGTGGATGTACTTTCAGTGCAATCGTTGAACTAGAAAGGTAACCAACAACTTGGATGGAATACAAAGAAAGGTAAAAACAATCGAAAGGGTGGGAATATGAATGAAAATGCTAATAATGACAAGAAAAATAATAATGATGGGAGGGACAAGAAACCTAAACATAAGGTTAAGTTTCCATGCAAGCTTTGCAGGGATGATCACCTCACTCACTTATTCCCTCAGGTTGAATATGACTCAAAGTTCATCGCACAGAGCCCAGCTGTGTTGATGGACCCTTTACCGTAAAACCAAAATATGAACTCAAGGACTGTGGAACCTGGTGGTGCTTCTGGTGGGGGTCAAAACCTGCCAAACGTCGGTAGTGGCCATGGTTGCATCAATATGATGTTTTCCAAAAATTTTGTGACGCATGCTAAAGATTATGATATGTCACAACCTAACCTAGGGAAAGAACCTGCTCCACCTGAGAGCCCTTTGCATATTGAAAATCCTAGTGACAAGCCTGAAGCTCCACCTCACATTCCTAAGGGAGTCTTAAAGTGTTTGGGGCATAATCCTAATTCCCGAGCCACCCAAAAATATTCCATTATCGAGGATTTGGGCTAGACTCCTTGTGCGATGTCTGCTTTAGAAGTTCTTTAGACCTGCCCTCCGCAAAGGAATTTCTTGTTATCTGCTCTTGGGGTGGTTGATGGAAACTCTCCTTTAGTGATCAAATTTGAAACTCATGGAGTCCAGCTTCGCTTGCCTTACTATGTGTCCCTTTTGGTTCATTGTAGAGTGTCTGAACAACACCATCAAGAACATAGTGATTGATGAAGGCACTATGGCTTCCGTGATGTATTTAGCATGTTGGAAGGCTTTGGGTTCTCCTACATTGTCTAAGTCTGGAACCATGTTGATTGCATTTGACGAAATATCTTTTTGGCCGCACAATTTACTTCCTTCCCATGAGGTCCAATTGGGGGGGAAGACCGTTGTGATCGAGGTTGAGGTGGTTGATGCGCCCCTTGACTATAATATTTTACTGGTACGAAAATGGATTTATAACATGCAAGCAGTCACATCATCCCTATTTTGGGTTGTTTGTTTTCCTTTGGATGGGAATATTGTTACAATTTATTAGAGATATTTTGATAATTCTAGTTCGAAAGCATCATCGAGAGCTTCTATCCCAGTTATCGATCATTCTTAGCTGACAACTGAGAATTTTGGGGTGGGCATGCATCCTTCATTGATGGGAACTTTTAATTGTGTCGCGCCCATTCTTATGATAGGTTCTAGTTTTGGAAAGGCTTCAACATCGTTGATTTTGGTTCCTTTTTGCACTTCACATTTGGAGGATCCTTGGACTCTTCCTTGTCCGAGTACTTCGGGTGAAGATTCTATACCTACCGAGATGGACATGCTCTTGTCTACAACATTGGTGTCTTATCAAGCTAATCTTGGTTTTGTTGTAGATTCTAGTCCTTCCTCTTCGCGGAAGGAGGAGGAGAAACCTTATGCATTGCCTTCTTGGGCGGTTGCGTCATCTCACTCTCATGGCTACTTCGATGAAATTTTACCAATGAATGAGGCTATTCTTGAAGCTATGTCTGGTGTAGAACTACCTATTTGTGCCAAAAATTGTTCCCAGACTATGGAAGGACAAACCAACACAATCTCAATAAACATAATTAAGTAAAATAGGTTTTTCTAGGGTTTTGGTTGTAAAGTTTGTAGACAAGAGAGCAAAAACTTCATGAAACCAAAGAAAACACTAAATCATGAGCATTTGAAGGACTGAGATGCATAATATATAGAACATAAACCAAACACAATAAACACAGTGCTGAGTTCCACTAACAGTTAACAAGAATTTCATGCACAAAAACCTTAAACAAGAAATGAGTATACTAACTAAGTGATTAACACAAATCAGAAATGAAACCAGTCAATAGTCTAAAAAGGGATTATAATTGCATATATTTCATAATTCAGTCATCAAAAACACATAAGAGTTTTCACACTTAGCTCATAAACCACATATTGATAGCCTCCCCTTGCCACAAAAATCAAACCCTTGGTCCTTTCCCATACTTACATTTATCTTGTTGCTTCAAAAACAGTTACATAACTGATCCAAAACTAATTTTAGGTCATCTATCGAATTGTTCAATATAAACTATCATTATACACAAATGAAATAACTTTTTCAAACTAACTAATAACTGCTCTTTTTAAAGTACTTTTACAAGTCTTTTACCGCCTTTGCTAAAAGAGCAATTCCCTCTAAATCCTGGGCTTTCCTTCTGGCCTTCTGGTGATATGCTTCCAAGTCTACAACTCTTCTTGTCAACTCTTCATTCCGCTATGTCAGCTCCTGAATAGTTTGCTTTAGTTCTGTAAATTGGTTCTCTATATGTCTTTTTCTTTTTAAAGCTTCTTTAGAAACTGAAATCAATTTGTGATAGTGACTATTTACTTCTTCCAAATCTTCTCTCATTATTTTATTTGCAGTCACTAATCCTTCATTGCTTTCATGCAGGTACTCAATTTTATTCTTGTATTGCTTGATACTATGCAAATTTTCATTTTCAGAATCCATGTATTTTCCTTCTAATAGTGGCTGCATTCCTTCAGGTATCCAAGGGATTTTTAGCTCCTAAAAATTTATTCATCTTCTTCCATATGCTCTGTCAAGGTCATTGTAATTTCTGAATACTCTTCAACTTCAATACTACACTTAGCTGATTTCTCAGCCACATCTCCTTTTTCTATACCAAGGCTCTTTAAATCATTTTGATGCTATTCTAGAATCATCTTCTCTTGAACCTCCATGAATATTTCTGAGATCTAAGTATCAATGAAAACATGTTTATCTTTAGAAACTATTTGTTTTTTACCCTTCATAACCTTTTTGTTTTCATCTTCACTGTCTTCTAATTTCTCCTGAGATGATGAATCTTCTATTATTGTAATCTTCTATTCAGCCAGTCTAGGGTTTAACAGCTTCTTCATATTTGACCTGAGTTTGTTCTTTGGCCTTGTCTTGGGCCTCCAAACTGCTCCAACCTCTCCTAACATTTTCAAAACTTTCCCTTGATGTGTTATTGAAGCTAGTTCAACAAATTTCATTTTCTTCCTTCGTGACACTGTCTCTTCTTCAGAATGGGTGTGTATCTCCTGTTTAGAATAAACCCTAGCTTTATCACTGGTACGAACCCTAGATTCATCAGATAAATATTTTTCTTCTTCTTCAGAGAATACTGTAATAGGTACTTGTTTCTGTCCCTTCACATCTTCATTTACAATTTGGTTTAGTTCTTTAGGTGAAGCATCTTCTACAGGCTCAATTTCCTTCACTTCTGACTTTGAAACTTTGTTTTCTTCAACATTAATTTTCTATTCAATTTCAATGTTTTCATCTTCTTGGTTTGAATATTTTCCTGGTTCACCACCTTCTTCATTCTTGACTGTGACTTTCTCTTTAAGTTTCTTGATCAAATTCTAACCTTTATCTAACTGTCTCTTTTGAGACTGCTCTTCCTTCTCTGTTTGGAAACTAGACCAAAATAGAAAATATTCCCATGTCTTCTCTCTTTTTTGAAGTACAGTTCTTATGACTAGTTTTATAAGCCCATGATGAAATAATGATTGTTTGGTGTGATCCTGATGTTCTTTCACCCTGCTAGAAATCTTCTGTAAACTTTTCAAGAAGAAGAACGGGAGATTCATTTTGGATTCATGGTTGAGATGTTGAAGGAATCTAAAATGATACTTAAAAAAAAATCAAATATCCCTTCGCAAGTGATATAGCTTTGTAAGATTTTTATAGGCTCTATCCATTCTGGTTTAAAATTTTGAATAGGTACTCCCTTTCCCCAATCTGCTACTACATCTGGAAGTAGATATCTCTGAGCATCAAAAGTGAAAGGCACTTTTTTAAACCAGTATTCACCCTCATCTAAAATCCTTGTAGCTTCTGCTAACAATTCCTTGGTCAGTTTAAACTTCAAAGCATCAAAAGGAACCATATCCTTATCCAAACATTGAGCAAATTTATAAGAGACTTTTGAATGATAACCTTCAATTATTTCAAAAAACACTAGCCACCCTACCTTTGAAAACAGTTTTGCACAATCTGGAAAAGTTTGAACCCAACTCATGTGTGAAGGTTCTGCCCTATTAGTCTTACCACTTCTTTTTATCTTGAACAATTGTCAAATAACTTCTGTCAATAAAACAAACTCTGAATTTCTTCAAGTCTTGACAATCTGGAAGACAATGCTGTATGGGGAAACCTAAAACCCTAAATAGAAATCTCTCGTTTAAATTGATAAATACTTTAATTCCATTAACATAGAATTCATCATTTAGTATGAATTAGGTTTATAAACTAATAATCTGCAATCAATTCTGTCATTATTCCTCTACTTAGAAAAACCCCAAATTTATGAACTTTGGTAATGATTCACAGCCTACCTGTCAAAGTGATGAATCCAGATGCTGGAATCGTGTTTTCTTGACTGTCAGGTGTCCAATTTCATTCCTCAATCTTCTCTGACCACTTCGATAACTCTAAACGACCGCTCCTCAAAGCCCTAGTTTTTCGCCCTGTTTCAAAATTTGATTACAGACTGTTGATTCTTCACCACGAACTTCATCTGCTCTACGTGCACTTAAGGGGATACAAGATTCAAGGTGCATTTGTCTCATTATGTTCAACCATCATTATTCCATCACTTTGCAACAGACCACCGTGACTCGCCCTCATGATGATTTGCTTGACGTATTCACACCTGTCACAATGATCATTCTAGAGGAAACACATATCAAACCCATCAACCTAGTATGAATGACATCCCATGTATAAGAATTTCAAAAAATTTGACCCAAAAATGATGATTTTTGAAATGCGCGACTTTCTTGTAGTGCACGTGTGCAATTTTTTTAGGCTTGTGCTACAAGAAAGTCTGCTTTAATGATTTTGAAAAAAAAACTCATGATAATGGTTTAACCTTGGTTAAAGAACCTTAATCAATATTTTATGTTATTTTTAAGACCTTTTAGTCCATATAAGCATTCTATAAACCCTCTAACTGTGAATTCTAATAAATCAAACCAAAATTTGAAAAATAAAACTAAGAAATCATATAAAACATGAAAATTAAAGGAAAAAGATTCAAACTATCCTATTAAACAAAATTTTCTAGGCGAAATGAATAAAACCAAGCTTCAAAACATAAACAAATGTATTAAAATATGGAAAACAAAAACAGGCTCTAACATCTGGCTCTTGCTGCGAGATGAAGTCCTCCCTATGAGGCTTCAAGAACTTGTAGACCAGTACCTTCTATGATGCTGCCTGCTAGTCTGCAAAATTTCCATTGGGTTATGGAGTCCTTATTCTGCTATTCACACTGGTATATACAATGAAAGTACAATATCCATCTCAAAAACTGTAAAAATGCTTGAGGAATTGTCCATTAACTGGATTAGACAATTCCTCACCCTCCAAAGTCTGTAGTACAAAAGTATTGTTTTCTAGAATCTTCGATACTATGAAAGGACCAAACCGAAGGTTATCAAACTTGCCATGCTTTCCTTTCTACTCCTTCCTAGCATCCCATCTCAAAACCATATCTCCCACAGAAAAAGTGTTCTCTTTGATCTTTCTATCAAATCTTTCTTTGATCTTTAACCTATACAGCTAAGCCTTTTCTTCCACTGTTTCCCGTTTCTGCTGTAACTCTATCAATGTATAAATTCTTCTTTGCATATCATTACGTTCTTCCTAAAAATATTGAAAAAATTTCATTACTGGGATACCCAACTGAACAGGAAAAACAACATCAGTACCATATACTAATTGGAAAGGAGAGGTTCCAATTGCTCTTTTAACTGTTATTATATCTTCCCATAATGCATATTTTAACATTGAATCCTATGATCATTTATTCTACTTCAATAACTTCCTGATACTCTGAATGATATTATTATTAGATTACTCAGCTAACCCATTTCCTTGAGGATAATAAGGTGTTGAGTGTTTCAACATAATCCCATTCTTTTCACAAAATGCCCCCATGGCCTTAGATTTAAAAGCTTTAGCATTATTAGTCAATAATTTTTGAGGACATCCAAATCTACTGAGAATATTTTCTTCAATAAAATCTATGATCACCTTGTCTGTTGCATTTCTTGTGGGAATAGATTCTACCCATTTAGTAAAGAAATCTATAGCAGTCAAAATCCACTTATGATGCCCTGAAGGAGATGGATTTATCTCTCCTATGAAATCCAAACCCCATTGCTGAAAAAGGGAATTAACTGCAATTGACTTTAATGGTAATGACAGCAACTTTTGCTTCCAGCAAATTTTTGACAAGGGATACATGCTCTTACCTGTTGATATACATCAGAAAATAAAGAGGGCCAATAGTATCCGGCTCTTAGAATTTTATATGTTGTTGCCTTCCAATACTTATGTACCCCACAAGCACCTTCATGTGATTTAGATATTACTTCTCCAATTTCTGGTTTATCTAAACATCTAAGTAAAATGCCTCCTAGATCTTTCCAAAACAACTATTGTTCTATCAAACAATATTTACTAGTTTTCAACTTTAATGACCTAGCAGCTTTCTTCTCTAAAGGTTCTGGACATTGCAAATACAAAAGAAAGTGTACAATATCTGCATACCATGTCGATTCCACATAGTGGTCCATAATCTTTTCTTTCTCCTGTTCTGCTTGAATTTCTTCCTGTGCTGGCTGTTCTGCCATGAGATGTAGACCTAAAGCTTGGCAATTTGAATCAGCTAGCAATTTAGCTAAAATTTGTCCCTTTACTAGCTTTGTAGGTCTAATATTCCCATAATATTCCATTATTTTTGCAATCCACTTCCCTCTTTTTCCCTCACTGTCAGGCTGAGTCAAAACATCCTTAATGGCAGCATTAGGAGAATAAGAAATAACCTTGGAATGCAAAACATAAATTCTGAAAAACTTCAATGCTTTTACCAATGAGTAAGCCGGCTTCTCTAAAGTGTTGTATTTTAACTCTGAATCTTTGACAGTCTTGTTGAAAAATGCAATTGGCAATTCAAGACCATCCTTATTCTCCTGTAATAAAACAACAACCAATGTATCTTCAGATGTAGAAGAAAAAGTTAAAAATTCCTTTGTAAAATCAGGACTTACTAATATTGGAGCTTCCGTAAGAGCCATCTTAATCTTTTCAAATGAGTTTTTTGCTTCTACAGTCCACTTGACCTCCTGATGTTTCTTCAACATAGTTGTAATCTGTTTGATGGTTTCCACAAAATTTGGTATGAAACAACGCAAAAATTTGATTTTACCAATAAAAGATTGTATATCCTTCTTGCTCGGTAAACTTATTTCCAGTATCGCTTTCACCCTTTTTGGATCAATCCTTATGCCATCAACTAAAACTAAATGACCCAATAACTTACCTTCTTGTACAACAAAATGTGATTTTTTTGGATTGAGAGATAAACCATATTTTCTGCATTTCAGAAAAGTTTGTTTTAAGTGTTTTAGATGCTCAGCATCTGATTGTGAAAATACTGTAATATCATCTAAGTAAATCACTACAAACTTATCTCTTTCCCCTACAAAGGCTGTGTCCATAGCTCTTTGAAAAGTAGCTCCAGCATTCATTAATCCAAAAGGCATTTTATCATACATGAAAGTGCCATAAGGCGTAGTAAACGCTGTTTTTTCTCTGTCATCAGGGTGCATGGCAATTTGATTATATCCTGAAAAACCATCAACCATATAAATTATTTGTGCACCAACTATCTTCTGCAATATTTGTTCTATTTTTGGCAAAGGGTAATTATCCTTCAATGAAGACCTATTCATATTTCGAAAATCAACACATAGTCTGATCTCACCATTCTTTTTCCCGACAGGAACTAAATTGGCTACCCATGAAGAATATCTAAGGAGAATAATGATCTTAGCATCTAATAACTTTTTCAGCTCCTTTTCTATAATAGGAAACAAAGCTGGATTTATCCTCCTTAATTTATGTCTGAAAGGTTTAACATTTGGTTTTAAAGGAATTTTATGTTGTATAATTCCGGTATCATATGTCTTCAAATTTTCATATGACCAAGCAAAAACATCAACATACTCTTGTAACAACTTGATGTACTTGTTTCTCTGCTGTGCTGTGAGTGCTTTTGAAATCTTCACCATTCTAGGATGTTCAGGGGTGCCAATATTACAGTTCACTACATTTTCTTATGAAGACTGTACAACAGGTTTTAAAGGTGTATCATCCTTTGAAAATATCCTCTCTAAAGGCACCAAACCTTTAGGAATTAAATTACTTTCAAGTTCAAACCTAAAACCTCCATGACAGCTTTTGGCATTAGGTTATGAGATGCTCCTTAATCCAAAAGGCAATTATGTATCATTTGCTCATGAATAGTTAGTGTAATGTAAAAAGGAGGTGATGGACTTGTCTCATTTTCAGTTTTTTCTGCCAAGTCTGACCCAATAAATATTTTAGGAAATTCCTCTTGTAAATTCACTATGTTAGAGGGAAGTTGATTGTTTGCTGAACCAATCATTTTCAGAATTGAATTTTTGTAAGAAGGATTCTTCATCAACTCAGTGAAAGGCATAGGGATATTTATTTTGCCTAATTCATTTTCAAGGTCAAAATTCTGCATACTTTTATTCACCTCTTCAATCTCAACATTCTTCTTTTGTTTATTTTGATTTTGTTTTTTCTCTAACACTGGATCAGACTGCTGTTTAGGAGGAAAAACTACCTTTTTCTTAGGATTTTGAACTACTTGCTTTGGACATGATCTTAAATTTAAGGTTTTCTTTGGCTCAATCTGATATGTATCAGCAGTTACAGCAGTCACTTCTAGATTCAAATCATTTTCTGTTTCAAACACATCTGCATCATAATATTATGAGTTAAAAAAATATTCTTTAGTCACAAAACCTTCAGTCAACTGTTCTCCAAAATAATTCATATCCTAATCTGGATCCTCAAAGAACTCTTCCTCTTCAAGTTCTTCTTCATCAACTACATTATTCTGAAGTGGTGGTGGCACTTTTTGATCCTCAGTTTCTCTCCTTTCTCGTTGTATATCATTGTTTCTTCTCTCTCTAGGAATGAAACGAGGTACAAACTGTCTTCTGAATTGTTTTGGATTATTAGGGTTTATGTCTCCCTCTTGAACAGGTTTATTTGAATTCTTCTCTAATTCCAACTTGTTTAGTTTTGCTGTCAGGATCCTTACTAGCTTGTCCATCTCATCAATTTTACCTTCTACAGAGTCCGATGTTGAAACCCCTGGAGCTACCTCTTTCTTACCCTTCCTGTCATATATCTGTTGAGCTGTATTTCCCTTCAGTCTATTTGTAGCTAATATATTATATACCACTTCTAATGCTAACTCCTGCATGTTAATTAAAGTAACAGGTCTTCTTTCTCTCAAGAGAAGGGAAAAATCATGATCAAAAGCATTGGCATAAGTGAGTTTTGCAGAAGTTTCTGAAGGTTTAATTTCTGCAGGGATTCTGCCATACATTTTATTGAACCTCTTCAAAAAATCAGCTATGGTTTCATCCTTCTTTCTTCTAAGGGCTCCAAACTCAGTAATGTAATATGTGTGATCCTTGGTATCACCCCACTATCTCATGAAAAGATCCTAAAGCTCTTCTATTATAGTAATAGAATTTGTAGGTAACTCTCTGAACCATTTTCTGACCTCTCCATTAAGACTCTGTACGAACATCCTCATCCACACATCCTTTGCCTCAATATTCTGATTATCAACATAGCTGGGAAATGCATCCCAATGCTCCTCAGCTATGGTTTCACCTTGTCCATTAAACCTAGGCAAGTATTTTTGGTAATCACCCCTAGGAAGTGCATTCAAAGGCCGAGGCAAAACTAAAGGTGCATACCTAGCTGCCACCATTCCATCCATCATGTCTAATGGCTGATTTTGGGCTGCCATCTTTAAATTGACTGGTTTAGGTGATGGAAAGAATTGACTAGAACTTGGTTGGAACAGAGTTTTACCAACTTTGAGGTGAAATAAAGGGATTTTTCCAAGAGATATAGTATTTTCCTTCTTGAAAGATTGAGGATTAGTAAAAACTTGAAAATTACTAACAGGGATTGTAGGATTCAACCAAGATGAATCTTGTTCTTTTCCCTTAAAAACAGAGAACGGTGATGATATGTCTAGTTGATCAGGGTTACATAGGGCTGGTGATGATTGATACCTTTTGATTTTCCTAGCTATTTTCAATATCTGTTCTGGGTCTGAGACACTCAGTTGTAAAGGTGAACTAGGTTTATTTCTTGTTCCAACTCCCTTAGTAGCCACTGTGAAATACTGGTGAAAACTAGTCTTTAAAATTTGCTAGTTTAAGTTCACCTCTCAAAACCAGTGAAATGATGAGTATCCCAGGGAAAATATGTTTTCAACTTCGCCCCTAGCAACGGCGCCAAAGATGTTTGTGCCAGAAATTGTTCCCATACTACAAAATAACAAGCCAACACAATCTCAATAAACACAATTAAGTAAAATAGGTTTTTCTAGGGTTTTGGTTGTAAAGTTTGTAGACAAGAGGGAAAAAACTTCATGAAACCAAAGCAAACACTAAATCATGAGCATTTGAAGGACTGAGATGCATAATATATAGAACATAAAAAAAACACAATAATCACAGTGCTGAGTTCCACCCAAAGTTAACAAGCATTTCATGCATAAAAACCTTAAGCACGAAATGAGTGTACTAACTAAGTGATTAACACAAATCAGAAATGAAACCAGTCAATAGTCTAAAAAGGGCTTATAATTGCATATATTTCATAATTCAGTCATAAAAAACACATAATATTTTTCACACTTAGCTCATAAACCACAGCTTGATAGCCTCCCCTTGCCACAAAAATCGAACCCTTGGTCCTTTCCTAGACTTACATTTATCTTGTTTCTTAAAAAACAGTTACATAACTGATCCAAAACTACTTTTAGGTCATCTATCAAATTGTTCAATATAAACTATCATTATAGAAAAATGAAATAACTTTTTCAAACTAACTAATAACTGCTCTTCTTAAAGTACTTTAACAAGTCTTTTGCTACCTCTGCTAAAAGAGCAATTCCCTCTAAAGCCCGGGATTTCCTTCTGGCCTTTTAGTGATCTGCTTCCAAATCTGCAACTCTTCATTCTGTCACTGTCAGCTCCTGAATATTTTTCTTTAGTTTTGTAAACTGGTTCTCTGTATGTCTTTTTATTTTTAAAGCTTCTTTAGAAACTGAAATAAATTCCTAATAGAGACTATTTACTTCTTCCAGATCTTCTCGCAATCTTTTATTTGCAGTCGCTAATCCTTCATTGCTTTCATGCAGGTACTCAATTTGATGCTTGTATTGCTTGATACTCCTTTGCAAATTTTCATTTTCAGAATCCATGTATTTTCGTTCTAATACTGGCTGCATTCCTTTAGGTATCCAAGGGATTTTTAGCTTCCTAAAAATTTCTTCATCTTCTTCCATATGCTCTGTCAAGGTCATTGTAATTTCTGAATACTCTTCAGCTTCAATACTGCACTTAGCTGATTTCTCAGCCACCTCTCCTTTTTCTATACCGAGGCTCTTTAAATCATTTTGATGCTGTTCTAGAATCATCTTCTCTCGAACCTCCATGAATATTTCTGAGATCTTAGTATAAGTGAAAATTGGTTTATCTTCTGAAACTATTTGTTTTTTACCCTTCATAACCTTTTTGTTTTCATCTTCACCGTCTTCTAATTTCTCCTGAGATGATGAATCTTATATTATTGTAATCTTCTTTCCATCCAGTCTAGGGTTTAACAACTTCTTCATATTTATCATGAGTTTGTTCTTTGGCTTTGTCTTGGGCCTCCAAACTGCTCCAACCTCTCCTTAAATTTTCAAAACTTTCCCTTGATGTGTTATTGAAGCTAGTTCAACAACTTTCATTTGCTTCCTTCGTGACACTATCTCTTCCTCAGAATGGGTGTGTATCTCCTGTTCAGAATAAACCCTATCTTCATCAGATAAATATTTTTCTTCTTCTTCAGAGAGTACTGTAATAGGGACTTGTTCCTTTCCCTTCATATCTTCATTTACAATTTGGTTCAGTTCTTCAGGAGAAGCATCTTCTACAAGCTCAATTTCCTTCACTTCTGACTTTGAAACTTTGTTTTCTTCAACATTAATTTGTTGTTCAATTTCAATGTTTTCATCTTCTTGGTTCAAATATTTTCCTGGTTCACCACCTTCTTCATTCTTGACTATGACTTTCTTTTTAAGTTTCTTGATCAAATTCCGACCTTTATCTAACTGTCTCTTCTGAGACTGCTCTTCCTTCTTTGTTTGGAAACCAGACCAAAATAGGAAATATTCCCATGTCTTCTCTCTTTTCTGAAGTACAGTGCTTGTGACTAGTTTTAGAAGCCCACGATGAAATACTTATTGTTTGGTGTGATCCTGATGTTCTTTCACCCTGCTAGACATTTTCTGTAAACTTTTCAAGAAGAATAATGGGAGATTCATTTTGGATTCAGGACTGAGATGTTGAAGGAATCTAAAATGATAATTAAAACCAAAAGCAAATCTTGTGTTTTCTTAATTGTCAGGTGTCCAATTACATTCCTCAATCTTCTCTGACCACTTTGATAACTCCAAATGACCGCTCCTCAAAGCCCTAATTTTTATCCCTGTTTCAAAATTTGATTACAGACTATTGATTCTTCGCCACGAAATTCATCTACTATACGTGCACTTCAGGGGATACGAGATTCAAGGCACATTTGTCTCATTATGTTCAACCATCATTATTCCATCACTCTGCAAAATACCACCGCGACTCGCCCTCATGATGATTTTCTTGACGTATTCACACCTGTCACAATGATCATTCTAGAGGAAACACGTATCAAACACATCAACCCATTATGAATGATATCCCATGTATGAGAATTTCAAAAAATCTAACCCAAAAATGATGATTTTTTAACTGTGCGACTTTCTTGTAGCGCATGTGTGCAATTTTTTTAGGCTTGCACTACAAGAAAGTCTGCTTTAATTATTTTCAAAAATAAAACTAATGATAATGGTTTAAACTTGGTTAAATAACCTTAATCAAGATTTTACGTTATTTTTTAAGACCTTTTAATCCATATAAGCATTCTATAAGCCCTCTAACTATGAATTCTAATAAATCAAAGCAAAATTTGAAAAATAAAACTAAGAAATCATATAAAACATGAAAATTAAAGGAAAAAGATTCAAACTATCCTAAGAAACAAATTTTTCTAGGAGAAATGAATAAAACCAAGCTTCAAAACCATAAACAAATGCATTAAAAGATGGAAAACAAAAAACAGGCTCTAACACTACCTTAGGGAGAGTTGCATCATAGATCTTACTTTATTCCTAAGCTTAATGATTAAAGTGTGATAACTATAGGGCGGTCTTTAGTGAGAAATTTGGTAGTCCCATGGTTCCATTAGGCTCTCCTAGCAAGTATTTCGAAGGGAACATGGCCAACTTGTGACCATCTATACCTATCAACATTTCTCGCGTTCCTAGCAAGGTTGAAAATTTGTACATTGGGGAGGGTTTTTCCCTCGATGAGGTTAAAGAATACACCGATCTCTTTAAAAAATTTCTATATGTGTTCACTTGGTTGTATGAGGAGATGCCGGGAATCAACCCTTGCATTGTCGAACATGAAATTAAAACCTATTCGGATGCTAAACTTGTTCGACAACGTTTGCATGCGATAAATCCTAGGAAAGCACCCGCTATTAAGGCATATATAGAGAAGTTGCTCAAAGTTGGATTTATATATCCCGTTCCCTTGATGGAATGGGTGTCAAACCCCATTTTGGTGGATAAGAAGCAGGGAACAATCCATGTATGCACTGATTTCAGAGACTTGAATTGAGCCTGTCCTAAGGATAACTTCCCCACACCATTTATAGATCATATTTTGGATGAGTGTGCGAAGAGCAAGGTTTTCTCCTTTATGGATGGATTTTCAAGATATAATCAGATCGAAATTAAACCCGAGGACCAACATAAGACTTCTTTCATTTTTCCTTGGGGTATGTTTGCATACCAGAAAATGCCCTTTTTTTTCTTGATGTTAAAAACATCGGAGCTACTTTTCAACGGGCTATGGCCTTTTCCTTTCACGATATTAAAAGCATAATTGAAGTTTATTTGGATGACTTAGCTACTCACTCTCGTATGAGGGTGCATCATCCTTATCATTTGCATTTGGTTTTTGAAATATTCTGTCGTTATCAAATTTGGTTAAATCCTCATAACTGCATCTTTTGCGTGAAGGTTGGTCTCTTACTAGGGTTCGTTGTTTCCAAGGAGGGTATAAGGGTCGACCCTTTGAAGGTTTAGGAAATACTTCAATTGTATCCCCTGCATAATATTAGACACTTTCAATGTTTGTAAGGAATGGTGAATTTCTTGTGAAGTTTCATGGTCAATTTTTCCAATTTGACTAAAGGCTTCATGCATTTGTTGAAGAAAGACACACCATTTATATGGGATGAGAAAGCCCAGGAGTCTTTTGATACTTTGAAGAGAGCCTTGACATCAACCCCTGTGCTTAGTCCACCCGACTATAGCCATGAATTTTTGATATATATGTGGCCGCATCTCAAGAGATGATTGGTATGGTCTTGGTTCAAGAGGATGAGGAGCTTCAGGAGCATGCCATCTATTATCTTAGTTGAAACCTTATTGATGCGGAGCTTCATTATAGTCATGTCAAGAATTTAGTCTTAGATACCATCCATGAGGTCCAACGTTTGATGAATTATATTCTTCTTGCCAATTTTTTTTTGTGGCTCACATTAATCCATTTCAGTTTGTCCTCACTACAAGGATGATATGGGGAAAGTACAATAAATGGATTGTGATTTTACAAGAATTTTATCTCGAGTTTTTTTTGACAAAGTCGAAGAAGACATTAATTTTTACTGAGCTCATATCTGATTTTCCTAGTTTGGATGAGGAAGAGGTTCATGAGGACTCTTTCGTTGATGAGCACATTTTTCTCATTTTGACTGTGGACCCATGGTATGAGGAAATTATTGTTTACTTGCAAACCTTGAAGGTTCCTTCTAACCTGTTACCTCTCACGAGATGAGCATCGATGACTACGTTATGTAGCGAAGAATTACCTCATTGTGGATAACGCTTTGTATCGCCGTGGGGTTGATTCCATTTTGCGTCGGTTCTTAACTCATGCAGAGGTTGAGGTTGTGCTAAATGATTTCCATGATGGGGCATGTGGTGGTCATTTATCTGGGCTTTCTACAGCTCAAAAGGTTTTGAGAGTGATATATTTTTGGCCGTCCATCTTTAAAGATTGTGTTAATGCGGTCAAGCGGTGCCACCCTTGCCAGGTGTTTGCACAGAACATGCACTCGCATCTCACCCCTTTGCATCTGATTATCATCGCCAGTCCCTTCACTAAGTGGGGGGGTTGATTTTATGGATTGCAACCCAGCTTCGGCTGGGGGGAATCATCACATTATAGTGGCTGTTGACTATTTCATGAAATAGCCAAAGGCCATGCCCACTATTAACGAAAACATTTCCTAACCTACTCTACAAGACCTACACCACCTACATACATTTCTTTCCTAACCCATTGTACCCCCACCCCCACATTTAACCTATGCATCTCTCACAAAAGTCTAAAATTTATCAAAAAAGGCTTTAAAAACCCCCAAAAGAGCCAAAATAGCTCACAAAGGGGCTAAGGCCTCCAAAAAGAGCTAAAAGCCCTAAAAGGGCCTAAAAACCTTGAAAGGAGCTAAAAATAAGAGAAAGGGGGATTAAAACCCTAGGTAGGGCCCAAAACCCTAACCAAGGGCTTAAAACCCTAAAAACATGAGAAAAACTATAAAAGGAGGGGTGGGGGTCCCCATCACTCATGACTAGTTTTTTGCTTGTCGTTACTATAGTCACATGGGTGCCTTGAGAGACCTTTCCTCTCAAGCCATTCATCCCATTCACCTCATTTCCCCATTTTCCCATTCCTTGGTGTGTTGAGTCAGACTCCACACCATCCCTTCCTGTGGAGAGGCATCTTCTCAGTTTGGACATGGTGGCCCCCTTTCAAAAAATATCTGAGGTATAATGGTTTTCATGTTTTTGTTATTTAGTTCATAGTTTAAATGTTTTTGCTTAATTTATTGCTAACAGTTTGTTGTAGGTTTTTGTTATTTAGTTCAAAGTTTAAATGTTTTTGCTTAGTTTATTGCTAACAATTTGTTGTAGGTTTTTGTTTATCCATTGACTCTATCCTCCCATCCTATAGACGGAAGGTAGGTGCTTCTGCACGTTTCTAGGGATTTTGTCCAGCTACAGATTGGTGACCACAATGGGTCGATCCTTCAAGATCCCTAGTTTTCTTTAGTTTTTTGTTGTTTTTAATTGGTTCCTGCACCTGATCGATCCCTCAGAGGGCCGATATGAGTCCATTCGGCCCGAGTACTAATTACTGTCGACAGTACCTGACTCTGTTTTAATTTTTTTTGCTTTGGAGTTGAGTCGCCTGTTTCGGGATAAAAGAGGCGACCTAGTCGTCTGTTTTGGCCCTACATAAGTGACCTAGTCGCCCGCTTTTCCCAAAAAGGTGTGACTCAGCCTCCAGGAGGAAATCATTGGTTTAAGGCTTATGGGTGCGACCCAGTCTCCCATTCAGGCTCGACAAGTGCGACCTAGTCACCTTTTCAGGCCTGAAAGGAGTGACCTACCCCCCAGGGCACTATCACTGCTTTCTTTGCCCCAGTTGCTGATGTTTGGACTGTCTGAGCGACCAAATCGCCACTGTCCAATAAAAAGAAGTGACCTGGCTCTTTATTCATTTTTTTATGCATTCGATTGTCTATTTCAGTAACTGTTTAAATATGAATATATTTACTATGTTGTTAATTTCATGCAATATTAGCTTCAATATTTCATAGTTAAACACATTGGGAATTAACCTCCTTGTCTAGCCCTTCCTCCTCTACTCAGTCATCACCCTCCTGGGTCTTCTAAGATAAGACAGAGGTTTGAACAAATGTAGTAATAGGAACCTAGGTTGGTGATTGCTTTATTCCATTAAAAAAAAGTGACTTGGAAGCTAGAGGGGGTGGAAACCATTGGGTGTTTCACAGCGTTCACTTCCTCCCTGTTGAGAAACCTTGCATTTGAGGGGTGACATGTGGATCTACGGGTGGGATTTTTCCCACATTGATGAGATCCCAACAATCTTTCTTGGATTGAGAGGATACAAAAACAGGGCAGACACATTATATATTTTCAATGATTGCAGTTTCAGTTACGCTTGAGTTATGTTTATTTCACTAGTTTACACATCACAGTTCATATTTCCCATTGCATGATCGAACCATATTACAAAAAAAAAAAACCACTTGCTCACCAATAATTGCAAAAATAATTAAAAAAAAACTCATTCACAAAAATGCACACAACCACACCATTTAATTCAACCAAACTTGGTTCATGACCTCGAGCGAACCTTTAAAAGTAACCAATTTACTTGAAATCAAATTTTGCAGTTTGAGGATGTAAGTCCCTAATTTCCATAACTTTGGGAAGTTCTTGGGCTATTCCCTAAAACTCATTATGAGGAGTACCACGTGAACCCCAAATTAGCTAGCCAACGAGAGGAATTTCCAAGCGAAACGAGCCAACAATTCCTTCCTATTGACTAGTAAAACCTGTGAGGAAAAATCCAAGCGATGTCTTCTGGTAGTCTTGGTGGCTGAGTGACCGCCTATAATCCAATAGGAAGCCATTAAACTAGGGTCCAATTTTCATTACTTGTTACTATCAGACAAACACCATTGATCCACCATGATCCTCCTCTTTTCTCATGGGGGATTCCCCTCAGTTTGGGTCGTTAAACTAGCACCATCGAGACCATTCTCGACAACCTTCACCGTCGGAAGGCCACATAGCCTCTAAATCTAACTCAGATTCCTACTAATTCAAGCCTCATCTACACAATGCACCGTCCAACCCCATGGCTGGTGTAAACCCCAATTATTTCTCTGAAGGGGCGATTGGCAATGGACCTACATCCTTTCCCCCCATCACGGCAAACATCCTAACCGATGGTCCCAGTACCGTTGTTCATACTATGATTAGTCTGCTACCCATTAGTGGCATCCCTATACCAACTTCTGTGATTCCCACAGTGACACCTTTCGTGCCTGGGAGTAGTGCCCCTTCCACTATTGTTTCGACTATCCTTGTGGTGGGAAGTCAGTTTTAGGTACCCCCAGTCATGTAGGGACACAACGCTCCTACAAATATTGTTGCCATTGCTAACCCCCATCATACCAACCTTGGGTCTAACCTCCCATTCATAGCTCGCCTAAACTTTCCTGATCTGGCCATGTTGACCAACGAACCAATCTATCATCAAGCCCATTGGCCTCCCATGCCAACCAAAATCCCCTTAGATATTCCAAAGTTTGAAGGGAAGGTAGGGGAATGCCCTGAAAACCACATAATGTTGTTTCATCTATGGTGCTCATCGAACATCATTGGAGATGATTCCATTAGACTTAGGCTATTCCAACGCACCCTCACAGGTTCCACAGCCAAATGGTACATAGAGATACCTCAAGCCTCCTATCCGGACTTCAATTATTTGGCCTTCATGTTCTTGCAGTATTTCCAATGCCCTGTCCGCTATGAAGAGGGTGTAGAAATCCTTCTATCTTGCTTCCAAAACACTACGACTCACATAACCGACCACATCCACGAGTGGTGGAAACTTCATAGCATGTACAAGATCAAGCTTGATGACATGATATTCCTTGATTGGTTCTTAAAAACCTTACTTCCACCCATTTCTAAGGACGTTGTGTCCAAACATCCCTAAACCAAGGAAGAGGCCATCCTAAAGGCCCAAAAATTTGACTTTATATATGCTCAGTCTAGATACCTTTACACCATTATTCCAAATGCCCCACGTGCTGAAACCACCCACTGCGATGCGTCAGGGGCATCCCACACTGCAGACGACATCATAGGCTTTGTCTCCTAACACCAGTAGTACTACAAGACACCTCTCAGTATTCCACCACACACAAGCAATGCCCCTAGTGTTGCGCAAGCTCACCCGCTACCCAAATATTCTAGGATGATGTTCCATTCCGGAGCCATGACCTCTTACATGCAACCTGTTCCAACTCAATAGGCTGATGCACCAACTTGGCTGACACAACCATATTCAGGATATCCAACTGGATTTGTAGCCCCTCCACCTCCTCCGACCTATTATGCGCCACCCATGCAGGCTGCTCCGGCCCCTGCTTTAGCTCCCCCCATTCCCATGGGACAAGTTGTTGCTCAGCAAAATCATCCCAACCAACCTGCCCCCAATAACCAATAAGGGAAAGGTAGAAAAAACCGAGCCAGGAGCCAAGGGCACAACTAGCCATAAGGAGGTGACCAACAGCCAAATCCTCCCAACAACATTGATGCTAATCCAACAACCCAACCCACCTAGACGAAACACTCCATTACGGACCAACCAACCGTGCAAACTATGTGATGTCTACAGTCATTATATGCATGAATGCCTGTTAATGGGTTGTGCCAAGCAGGTCATTCAAAATGAAGTTCAGCACGGTACCAATACGACAGCTCAAGCTCAACCTAATCCAGCACCACCAGGACCTCCACCCATGGTGATCCAGAACCCGTTACAACTTTAAGGACTGGTAGTAACCACACCTGTGCCCCCACCCGCTCCCGCAACCCCCACTATGCCTCTGCCGATAGAGACAGGTGTTCACCTCCTGCCAACCATGACAACTGAAGAGGTTAATTTGTAGACCATACAAAATAAATATGGATCCAATGTTGAAACTACTAACCCATCGGCGGCTTCTTCGTCCAACAAAACCACCATACCTCTTCATTTACCCCCACTCCCCACTGATGGGGTGACCCAGGGACCATGATTCCCCATGTGACGAATTGCCAACAATGCCACGACTAGAGCTGCGGTGAACTACAACATCGTTGATGACTTGGCCCAATCACCTACGCCCATGTCCACTTTAGAAGTGCTGAAAACATTCCTGCTACAACTAAAAGCATTGCTGGCCATGCTTAGTGCTGTAAATCCCTACAACTCCAAATTGATTACATTTGATTTGGACAATGGAGAACCCAAAATGCCATCAACCATTGCTTTCCATATTCCAGTATCAATTCGGAATTTGGTTGTTCATCGATGTATTGTCGACAAAGGGGCATCCACTTGTGTCATGTCGACATTGGTTTGGAAGAAAATCAGATACCCCTTTCTCTAGCCATCTATGACTACATTGCGTGCTTATGATGTCCACCCCACAAAATATCATGGAGTCCTTCCACATGTCCCCATATCATTAGCCGGTAAAACGGTACTGATCGACATAGAAGTTTTTAACACGCAGTTGGATTATAACCTTCTCCTGGGAAGGAGTTACATGTACGCCATGAGAGCCATGGCATCAATTTTTTTCCACCTCATGATGTTCCCTTATGATGGGAATATTATGACAGTGAAACGACTGACTTACCATGATATGTAGGGGCCAATTGCACCAACTAATGTTATCCCTACTATTGATACTACCTTTGACAACATGACTACGCCCTCATTGTTGGCAGTAGGCCCTGGGTTGTTTGCTGACACTTCCATGATGGATTCCTTCCCATTGGTACCACCTTCACCGTCACCAAGAGAGACTATGGATTTGTGCATTCTCTCATCCAACACCATTGCACCCAAAACCCATCCGCAGTCGCAGCCCCGTCCACAACCGTAGCCCCATCCATAGCCTCATCTCCATCCGCAGCCGCATCCCCATCCAAAGCCAGAACATGATCTGTAGCCACAACCCCATCCATAGACACAACCTCATATGCAGTCACCAAGGAATTACTAGGGCTCTCTCCCAGTCCATGCAATTCCCTTCCTTTCGCCCCACCCGAAATTATGAGTAAGCCAGTGATGGATACTCTGAGCTTACCCAATTTCACATTGGGGATCCTTGTGTGGTACCTTGAACCACCTGCACATGATCCAATTCCCTAAGTCATGTTGACTCCTATTCAACATATTGTGGTTGATACCTGACCCCCTCCTGGCCCACAGAAGCCACCTTCCACACCTACACTAGCCCCTCCCCACCCAAAGAGGGCTAGGGGAAAGAATGCTAAAGTTGTAGCCAAAACTTGACAGACCCCACCATGCACTATGTGTGATGTACAGGGTCACACAACCCAAAAATTTCTAGAAATCCCCATTCTTCTCACACACTTAGATGCCATGGATACAACATAGAACATTCTGGTGGTTATCCTCCTGAGTGGACCAATAGTAAAAAACAAGTCTTTGAGGACAAATCATGCATGCGCCCTTTGTAGATTGTATGGAAATTATTCTCACCACTTACAAGACTTGGCCAAGTTTCGAATTGCCGTCGATAATCTATAGAAACATTCCCTTGAATCCGAGTTCAATGTTATTGAGTAAATCCACCCTCCAACTCCTTCCTCTGATACCATGACTATATACATGATGTCCAGTTCCACAGACACTCCTATCTCTACAACCATTGATGATCCCTCAGATCTGTCCCATCATTGCTTTCACAATGATGAGGAGATACTTGAAGCCTTAACCTCTCTTGAATACCCTTGGGATGACATGCACCACCGTTTGTTCTTCATTCCCGAAGAACCTGCATCATCATCCGATCAGTTTTCAGTCGAGACCAAAGAATTTTCATCCATGAGAAATTTGACTGGTTTAAAGACCCCATTCCGGCACTTGATCCTTTTAAGAAGGGAACATGGCCAATATCTCACCTACCATCAATATCAACATCTCAACCAATTTGGAGATCGTTGAAGAGATCACGTTGTCGACATCCTTCTCCTCTGAAGAAGTCATCGCCTACAAAGTACTTTTACAAGGGCTCCATGACATTGTTGCTTGGTCTTATACTGATATTCTAGGGTTGGATCCATCCATTGTCGAACACCATATCGATACTTGGCCTGACGTAGTCAAAGCAGAAATTGAGAAATTGTGCACAGCCGGTTTCATCTATCCCATCACATACACAACCGGTTTCATCTATCCCATCGCATACACCTTCACTATCACCAAGAAAGACTACGGATTTTTACATTCTCTCATCCAGCACCATTGCACCCAAAACCCATCCACAGCCACAGCCCCATCCGTAGCCGTAGCCCCATCCGTAGCCGTAGCCCCATCCACAGCCTCATCTCCATCCGCAGCCATATCCCCTTCTGAAGCTGAAAAACGATCCACAATCACAACCCCATCCATAGATGCAGCCTCATATGCAGTCACCAGGGAATTAATAGGGCTCTCTCCTAGTCCATGCAATTCCCTTCCTTTCTCCCCACTTGAAATTATGAGTAAGCTAGTGATGGATACTCTGAACTTACCCAATTTCACATTGGGGATCCTTGTGTGGTACCTTGAACCACCTACACAAGATCCAATGCCCCAAGTCATGTTGACTCCTATTCAACATATTGTGGTTGAGACATGCCCCCCTCTTGGCCCATAGAAGCCACCTTTCGCACCTACACTAGCCCCTCCCCACCCAAAGAGGGCTAGGGTAAAGAATGCTAAAGTGGTAGCCAAACCTCGACAGACCCCACCATGCATCGTGTGCAATGTAGAGGGTCACACAACCAAAAACTGTCTAGAAATCCCCATTCTTCGCACACACTTAGATGCCATGGATACAATAGAGAACATTCTAGTGGTTATCCTCCTGAGTGGGCCAACTATAAAAAACAAGTGTTTGAGGACAAACCATGCATGCACCCTTTGTAGATTGTATGGAAATTATTCTCACCACTTCCAAGACTTGGCCGAGTTCCGAATTGTCTTCAGTAATCTCTAGAAACATTCCCTTGAATCTGAGTTCAATGTTATTCAGTAAATCCACCCTCCAACTCATTCCTCCGATACCATGACTATATACATGATGTCTAGCTCCACAGACACTCCTATCTCTACAACCATTGACGATCCCTCGGATTTGTCCCATCATTGATTTTGCAATGATGAGGAGATACTCAAATAATTAACCGCTCCTAAATACCCTTGGGACAACATGCACCACCGCTTGTTCTTCATTCCCGAAGAACCTACGTCATCATTCGATCAGTTTTCAGTTGAGACCAAAGATTTCATCCATGATAAAGTTGATTGGTTTAAAGACCCCATTCTGGCACTTGATGCTTTTTAAGAGGGGAACATGGCTGATATCTCACCTACCATCAATATCAACATCTCAACCAATCTGGAGATTGTTGAAGAGATCACATTGGCCGCATCCTGCTCCTCTGAAGAAGTCACCTCCTATAAAGCACTTTTTCAAGGGCTCCATGACGTTGTTGCTTGGTCTTATACTGAGATGCAAGGGTTGGATCCATCCATTGTCGAACACCATATGGATACCTGGCCTGACATGGCACTCGTTCGTCAAAAGCAATGGCCCATCCACCCTTCCAAAGCTGCTGCAGTCAAAGCAGAAATTGAGAAACTGTGCAAAACCGGTTTCATCTATCCCATCGCATACACCAATTGGGTTTTCAACCCTGTTCCCGTGAACAAAAAATAGGGCACCATCCGTGTCTATACTGACTTTCATAATTTGAATTTGGCTTGTCCAAAAGACAACTTCCCAACCCTGTTCATTGACCAGATCATTAACGCGTGCACCGGACATGAGGTTTTTTCCTTCATGGAAGGTTTTTCCAGATACAATCAAATTCAGATCTAGAAGGAAGATCATTACAAGACCACATTCACTACCCCCTGGGGCACATTCACCTACCGAGTGATTCCCTTTGGACTGAAGAATGCTGGAGCCACCTTCCAGCGTGCAATGATGTATTGCTTCCATGACCTAATACTCATTATCTTGGTCTATCTTGATGACCTCACTGCTCGGTCACAACAATGAACACAACACATAAATGACTTGCGACAAGTCTTTTTTGCATTTCCACAATTAAAAAATCCACTTCAACTCCCTGAAGTGCATTTTTTTTGTCCCAGCGGTCCATGTTCTTGGGTTTATCATGTCCCACAAAGGGATAGTAGTTGACCCTCTTAAATTTCAAGCCATTCTTGATCTCCCATCACCATGAAATATATGCCAATTGTAGAGTCTCCAAGGCAAGGCTAATTTCCTTCGCCACTTTGTACCAGATTATGTGACGGAAGCCCATGGTTTCTTGCGGCTGCTTTGTTCCAACATTCCATTCATTAGGGATCAGCAAGTGCGAGAATTGTTTGATGCACTCAAACAAGCTTTGGCTTTCACACCATTACTTTCTGCACCATTACTTTCTACACTCAAACAAGCTCATCAAGAGCACATGATTTATTACGTTAGACAAAAGCTGACAGGTCCCCTTCTGTGATATTCACCTGAAGAGAAAACGGGCCTTGCCATTGTATTCTTGGTCCAAAAACTACGCCACTACATTATTGCAAACCATACCCGAGTAGAGGGTGATTCCAACCCAATGCGGTACCTCTTGAGCCGCCACCTTGTACAAGGCTTTGCGGCCAAGTGGGTGGTCATTCTCCAAGAGTTTGACTTGGATTTTGTTCCCCCAAAAAGCACCAAGGCACTAGCGCTAGCCGTGCTCATGACATACCTGCCCCCATTTTCCACACCACCACCACTCAAGGATGACCTTCCCGACGACTTCTTATTCATCATCTCCATGGAAGACCCTTGGTATGGGGGAATTCTCTTGTACTTGCACACCCAGAAGTTTGATGATCATTTGAGCTACGAAGATAGATGACACATCCAAAATCAGGCCGCTCAACATCTCTTGATTGGATATGTTTTGTATCATCAGGGCGTCGACACCATATTACGTCATTGCCTCACCCATGATGAGGACGAAATGGTCCTTAATGACTATCACAGTAGAGCCTGCAGTGGCCACCTCTTGGGTTTGGAAACTACTCAAAATATTCTATGTGCCAACTATTTTTTTCCATATATCTTTGTTGATTGCATTGAGGAAGTAAAACATGGCTGCAACTGCCAGCTCTCTACCCCAAAAGAAAGGACTCCCCTCACACCTTTGCACCCTGTGGTCATAGTTAGTCCCTTCTATAAGTGGGTGATTGACTTCATGACGTCACTCCTACCTCGATCGACAACCATAAATACATTATTGTTGCGGTTGATTACTTCACCAAGTGGGCCGAGGCCATGCCCACTTTCAAATTCAAAGGTGAAACATCAACACATTTATTCTTTAACCACGCCATTTCACGATTTGGCGTTCCCCAACAAATAGTCTTCGGCCACGGTAAAAATTTCAAAGATGCTGCGTGGGCAGAAATTTCAACTATGTTGAAGTTTGAACACCAGTTCTCATCTTTCTACTACCCCAAGGGCAATGGCCAAGTCGAAGCGGTCAATAAAATCACTAAGACCATGCTTCAACATATGGTGGGAAACCACACAACCAATTGGCACCACATGCTATTTTCTGCCCTATGGGCCCACTGCATTGCCAAGAATACCGCCACTTGGTTCACCCCCTTCCACTTGGTCCATGGCGTTGAATCAATACTCCCTATAGAATGCCAAATCCCATTGCTCTGCCTCGTCGTGGAGCTCCTTCCCGATACTTATCCTTTGGAGGAATTCCTCCTCCAACTGGAACAAACAAATGAGGACCATCGAAATGGTGTCCAATCCATTGAAGCATCCAAAACTCGGCCAAAATCCCATTATGACTCCCATGTCCACCCTTATACCTTCAACAAATGCGATATGGTCCTGGTTTATGACCAAGCCAACGATAATTTGGGCAAAGGAAATTTTGATTCAATGTGGTATGACCCATATGTCATCCACCACTGCCTTAGGGGCATACATTCTCATTGAATCTAATCGACAACTCTTAGAGAACCCCCGTAACAAGCTCTACCTCAAGAGATTTTATGATAAACATCACCAATGAGTCACTTGTAGCATATTTTTGTCCTTTTTTGTTTTACACATTTCTTGAAGTGAGTCATACATCTTGTTTCCTTGACTGCTCCAGATGGATCCTTCCTTGTGTTGCTACATTGGATTTGCTAATGGAGCAAGTAGATGGTCTCCAAATATTGCCTCGACTGCATGGGTTATCTATTCCTCGTCACATGAGTTGATCCACATTGATGGAATATGTGTGGGCATTGCAACCAACAACTAGGCTGAGTCCAATGGTGTCACAGGCCTCTTGGATACTTCCCTTCAATTGGGTATTCGCCACCTCGATGTCCTCTTAGAATCCCAGTTTCTTGTCTCCCAATTGAATAACTACTACTGGGTACATGATCCTTACCTCTTTAGAAAATTAATGCACACTAAACATTTGATTAGAACATTTGAATCCATCACATTCACACATGTTCCCATAAACCTTAATAGTGTAGCAGATAAAATGGCTAATGACATTCTAGAATGGCATATTCATCATCGCATATAGGAAGCATATAAAAACTACATCATGCATCATCATATATAAACAAGAATACATATGTAACATACATCATCTAGGAACTTTTCACATCATAAAAAGACTCGCATATAAAAACCATAAAAGTGCATCCATGTGCATAAAAAACAATATATATATATATATATATATATATATATATATATATATAAGTCACATGTCCAAATGAGAAGCTACATAAAGATTTCTTAGCTGAATATACATCACGATACAAAAATCCTAAGTGCATCAACACACTAGGGGCAGCTCCACTAGCTGCTAATCAGATCCGGATCCATCCCCATCCTCCTCTGACTTGGTATCCTCCTCATCAGAGGTATCGTCATCCTCCATAGATACGTCCCCCCTCGCCACTACTCATACATACTTGTCACAGAGAGAAACTTCCTATGGCTTGGGGTGTACCACATAGACATCTAGACATGAGAAATCAATCCATTCCCAATATTCAAGAGAAACCAAACATCTAACACTAAGGGATTTTGAATCATACCTTATTCCGGATGGTTGAAGTAGATCCCCATTGAGATTTTTCCAATCCTGCTTTCGCTAGAAATTCTCTCTCAACAATAGAAAATAAGATAAGCATGCTATATAGTATGGTGTTATATCTACTCTAGCATATATAATCAACAATGTATAAGCAATTACACATTTCCATGGTGTAGCAGGGATTTCTCCCTACTACAAGGGCAGGAATGGCTCCCTTCTATCTATAGGACAGAAGGGTAGGTTACTACTAGTGGGTAAATGCAAAAAATAAAAACAGAAACAAAAATGGATAGAACAGTAAACTAAGCTATGAAAAAAAAGAAGAGAGAAGCAATGGTGAACCCCTCTACAAACACAAGTTAGGGTTCTGCCTCCAAATACTTGCAAACAAATCCCAAGCTACAGTAAAACCTGCAAATGGAAACAAGGGTTAGAAAGCAAAGAAAACAAATAAACAAGACATGAAAGACAAGCTATACTTTCTCTGGTGGAAATGGGCCACCATGCCCTAGCTTATGGAAGCACCTCTCTTGGATGGGGAGCTTTGGCTCAATGGGAGTGGAGGAGAGGGAGTGGGTGGCTTGAGAGGTAAAGGTGTTTCAAGGCATCCACGGGCAGCATAACAATATGCAAGGGAGAAGTTGTTTGAGAGTGACCCCCCACCCTCGTTTTATAGCTTTTTCAAGGGTTTTTTAGGGTTTTAAGCCCTTGGTCAGGGCTTTAGCCCCTTTTTGGGCTTTTAGCCCCTTCCACCCTAACTTTAGCTCCTTTTAGGGTTTTAGCTCCTAGGAGACTATTTTGGGCTCCTTTTTGGGGGTTTTAAGCCCTTTTCTTCATCCTTTAGCTATTTTGAGGGTGTGGGGGTCTAATGGAGTGATATGAGGGTCCTGAGATGGTCTCCTTGGGTGGTGTAGGCCATTGAGAGATAAGTGGGGTATTTTTGGGTTAACAGATTTCCCCTTGATGTGTGAGGGTAGGAGCTCAACGTATGGCCGATGGACATCATAGGATTTGCTGCATAGAGGTGGTGCTTCCGGGGTTGGGGCATGGTGGATTTTGGTTTTTGTATTAATATGGTTCCCATAAATGGGTGAGATACAAATAATGTGTGACATGTATATGGATGAGGCAGGAATCCCCATGCTCATGACAATGTCAAAAGAATAATTTGATCTATGCTCTAAAATACAAGAGCCGATCATATACAACTGATGTTACAATAATGGTTGCCTCCATGTGAGGCTGAATACAATGATGATTTGGTACATTGGACCCATGGCATTCTCATGGAATGCTATATCTTCATGACTGATGGTCTGCTAGCTGTGTTGACTCACTGATTAAGAGTCATAGTTTTTGTGGTACAAGTATGTTGCATCAATCATAAAGGTATATCGAAGCACTGATGGGGCTTCTGAACACTGTCTCCAACGTAACTCAAAAATCACAAGGGACATAACCTATTTAGGTCCCTCGAGTGGACTCACCAATGTGCTAGAGTCAGGTGACATCCGGGGTCTTCGAACAAATACTGTACAAAAAAAACCTTGCACGAATCTCAACGGTGCAATGATGCAGTTGAAGTCGAGCATGTGAGAAACAACCATCTTGAGAGGCACTAAAGACTCCTCTCAAGTGGTCCAAGGAACTCATCAATGAGGTTAATGAAACTAAGATACAGGGACCTTTCGATCTATCCTATGGAATATGTGTGTTCACGTCGACAGAGAGAGACCTGCCCCTAGCCAAGGCAATGATGTTTCCTTGACCAGGAGCATGAGGGAGATAACTAGAAGGTGTGAAGCATTCTGCGGACTGACTCACTGAATGGGGAGGGGGGGGAAGGGAAATATTTGAACAGGGGTAGGGGGAGGGAAACTCAAACTTTCTTTGTTCAAAGTATGACGGCAGGGCGGACCAGGCAGCAAATGAAATTGACTCATGGGAATGGGATCATAGCTGAAATACCGGGGATATCACTGCAGATGGGAAATACTTGGAGGAGGTAGACACTTTTGATACTGATGGGATCCAAGGAAGACACATTGCAGAGTACTCTGAACAAAGGTGACCCAACGGGGGAATGCTACCAAACTATTTTCTATGGGGTGGTGTCTAGGGACACCATTATGGTACGATCTCGTGGATTTTTGGCGAGCCCGAGAAGGTAAATGCTCGATGGTGATTTCATTTTTAGAGAGTCTGAAAGCACGAAGAAGACTCTAGTGGGGGATCTTTTTTCATTGGTAGTGTTCTATGCCCAAAAAAGGATAAAAGTATACATAGGAGAGCTCACCCATCCTGTAGGGGATGAGAGACTTCTTTACCGTTGGTATTCTAGTCAGGCTGAAAAAGGTTAAACCTATACTGATTGGACGGTCATTCAAATAATTTTACGAGCATGAATGAAACCAAGTTTTCTCGGTAATCTTTTCTTGATGAGAAGGATGGAAAAGAGCTTAACGACAACCCATGATAAGATTTTTTGTGAGGTGCGGCCCCTCTGCCCGAGAAAGCATAAAAGTATGCAGAGGGGAACGGTCTTATCTTGAGTGTGCCAAGGGTGTCCTTTTCATTTTACTGGTCTACATGGTCCACAAAAGGAGGTAAACGAGGTGATGTAGACACCCTTTCCTATACTTTAGTGAGCAGGAAAGGAAGCAGTTGCGCTCAGCAATCTTTTCATTGTTTTAAGGAGTCAGAAAAGAGCTTAAACAAAACTCCAATATGTTCAACCAATTGCAGTGGCATAGGTGGTGCCCCATGTCGGGATGGTGGACAGAGGTCCAAAGGTCATCCACATAGTATGGACGAAGCTAAAGGCTCTCAAATATACCAATAAATGCATGAGATAGATTGTAGCATAGGCTCGCGAGTCGATGCGGCAAAGGCATGTAAACTGAAGTGGCTCTCAGATAGAGGTCAGGAGAGTGTGTGTGTGTGTTGCGGTGGACGGACTTGACTACATGTGATGTTAGTACAAGTCCAGGGGCACTTATATGCCAAATACATGCAAGAAAAATAAAGGGTTTTGTGGACGATGGTCCAGATGTCCGCATAAGGTGCGGTGGAAAAGAAAATTATAAATGTAAAAATAAAAGTAAAATTACATTCCTTAATGGGCGGTGGCCCAAAAACTCGCATGATTAGTGATCGAGAGGTGTGATACAAGTACAGGTCCATAGACACTTGCATCGTTATGTCATGGCCCGTGAATTGAGGCGACTCTCAGTAGGCAGTCCTGAAATTTGTTTGTTAAACATGAGATGATGGTCTCATCAGGAGATGGAAATTTGAGGTCGAAGGTGTGAGAGGTGTCTCAAATCGGTTCTGGGTGACTTTGGATTAGCAGCTAATGGTGCTACCCCTGACTTGTGGTGAAAAAAAAAATGTCGAAAAACATGAAAGGGAAAAAACTAAGCTATAAGGGACTCACAGTGGTTATATTAGGCATAGACTCTCTTGAGTTGGAGCCCATTGCATGGCTCCTTCAAGAGTCAACCGTCTGAGTTAGTGAGGAGGTATGCCCCATTGCCAAGATGAAGGTCATTGACAAGGCGGGGTGACGAAATCTAGTCTTTTATGGGAAGAACCGATTCCACACTATGGTTTAAAGGGAATGGGGTAAAACCGAAGGCTGTCTTACATATATCTCCGTCATCGCGTAAGTGGTGCTGGGATAGATCAGGTGGATCTTCCATAGCCGATGAGACAGAAGGGAAAATGGTGCTAGAGATTATGTAAATGGTATTGGTTGTAGTTTTTGTGGCCTTGCCCCCAGTCTTTATTGGAGGAAGAGGGGCAGGCCTGGAGACAAGATAAGTCTTTGATGGACCTGGAGGTAGGTGCAACATCATCTCAATTGGATGGAAATGAGTCAACACATCCTAGGGCCTTAGAGGTAGGGTAGGTGGTTCAAGGTACCACACATGATCTCCGAGTGTGAAATCCTGTAGATCGCGAGTTTCCAAGACAGGCTTACTCATGATCTCAGATGGTAGGAAAAGGAAAAGGAAAAGGAAAAGGATCATGTTGAGTGGGAATGAACCCCACTGTTTCCTTGGTAACTGAGGTTGAGGTTGCAACTGAGGTTGTAGCTATGGCTGGGGAAACAACGGAAGAGAGAGGTCTGATGGACCATCAATGATGGTAGACATAAGAGGATCGGTAGAACTGGACATCATGTAGATGGACATGGTGTCTAAAGAAGGAGGTGGGGGGTGAACTTCTTCGATCAGAGTGATCTCAGACTCAAGGGAATGTTGACAGAGGTCAGTGAGAGCCATTCAAAATTTGGGTAGGTATTGGTAATGGTGGTAGTAATGTCCATACAAGCCACAAAGGGCGCAAGCATGGTTTTTCCTCAATGCCTTGTTCCTGACTATGGGTGCGGTTGGGAGTTAAACCATGGGGATGTTTTTGTTTGTGTCCATGGCATCTAGATGCATGTGGATCATTGGGATTTTAGGGAAATTCTAAGTTGGATGGCCCTGTTGTTCACAGATGGCACAAGGTGGGACTTGTCGTGGTTCTGCATTGGATTTGGAATTCTTGCCCCTGTCCCTTTTCGAGTGGGGCGGGGTGGGTGCCGGTGTGGTTGTTGGCTTTTGCAGAGCGGGTGGAGGGTAAGACTTGATTGCGATGGGTTGCACCGGGGTTAAAACAACCTGGGGCATTACTGGTTGAACTGATGGATCAAGATACCACACCAGAATTCCCAACATAAAGTTGGGTAGGCTTAAGGTGGCCATGACCAACTTGCTCATGACACCAGGTGGGGGGAAGAGGAAGGGAATCATATGGACTGGGGATGAGCCCAAATAACTCCCTGACAGTTGCATGTGGGGATGTGGTTGTGGTTGTAGCTGCAAGTAATGATGCTATTGCAAGTGATGTTGCGGCTGCAAATGATGTTGTGGTTGTGGTTGGGGATGTGGCTACTGTTGTTGTTTGGGTGCAGCGGTGCTTGATGAGACCATGTACAAGTCCGCAGTTTCATTTTGTGTCAATGGTGGTGACACTAATGGGAAAGGAGCCATCATGGTGGTATCGACAAACAACCCAAGGACCACATTCAACAATGGAGATGCTGGTGTGTTGTCAACCATAGTGTTGATTGTAGGGACGACATTAGTGTGTGTGTTCACCCCTTGTGGCTCAATGGTGGTGATGGTAGGGATAACGTTGGAAGGTGTCGTTAACCCTTGCAGATCATTCTAGGTGAGATGATCGACCATCACACTCTTCCCTTCGTGGGGGAACATCATGAGACGGAAAATAGTTGGTGCGACAACTCACATGGCGTACATGTAAATTCTCCTGAGGAGAAGGTTGTAGTCCAGTTGAGCATTGACAACCTCTATGTCAATCAACACTGTCTTCTCGGCTAATTTAATGAGGAGATGGGGGAGGATTCCTTGGGCTTTAGTGGAGTGTCCATATTAAGCCTGTAGAGTTGTGTAGGATGGTTGCAGAATTGGTGATCCCATTTTCTTCCAAACTAGGGTAGACATCATGCATGTGGATGCCCCCTCATCCACTATGGACCGATGCACAACCAAATTCCGGATGGACACCAGGATTTAGAAGGCGATGGTCAAGGGCATGCATAGTTCCCTATTTTCCATGTCAAATGTGATCAACTTAGAGTCAGAGGGGTCTACTGCCCCTAGGGCAGCTAATAATGCTTTCAGCTACATTGGGAACATTTTAAGTACCTCAAGAGTGGACATGGTAGTTGGGACAAATAATCCACAATGCTATAGCTGACTACAACTCTAGCCATGATGTTATTGGAAATCCTGCGTATGGGGGAGGGTACAGGAATGGGGGTAACTAAAGAGGTAGGTTGGCTATCTTAGAAGTGGATGTTGCTGATGAGTCAGCAGGTTCAGTGGTGGTACCATACTAGTTTCGTCTATTTTGTAAGTTGACCTCTTCATTCATCATGGCTACTAGGTGGTGAACACCTGTTTCGGCCGTGGGAGGTGCCCCCAGAGTGTTGGGATTGGCTTGGGGAGGGGGTGCAGTTTCCGCCAATCCTTGGACTAGTAGTGGGTTTTGGAGCACCATGGGGGGAGGTCCTTATGGTGCTGGGTTGGGTTGGGCTTGATTTGCTGCGTTGGTGGCCTGTTGGGCCTCATTTTGAATGGCCTGCTTAGTGTGAGCCATAAGGGGACACTCAAATGTGTAGTGCTGTTATACACCCGAATGGCACCTCTCCGTTCGAGTGTCGACATCCCCCATGTTGGCACACGAAAGGACACTTATGGATAGAGGTTTTCCCAAAACACTATAGCTTGGCTTGTCATGAGATACGTGCTTCCTCCATCTAGCTAGTCATTTTGCCATTTTTTCCTATGTTGAGATGTATTCGCGACTATCCTTATATACAACTCGTGCATCACTCGCGAATCTCCTTTGTAGCAAGTCGCGAATCCATGTATTCGTGGGTTGCGCTTATACATAGTCACGAATCATTCGCGGGTTGCTCTACTACAGACCCGCGAATGTGTCTCTTCACATTAAAACATAAAAACAAACGCTAATGGGTAATTAGTTAACTCATTTAACTTAAATCCCTTAACTGCTACAACTTCCCCAACCTTCGAGAACTACCTTATTTCACCCATATAAATACAAGCCTTGGGGAGGGTGTTGGTTACTTACACTTTTGGAGAAAATTTATGCTGGTGGAGTTTATACAGAAGTATTTGGAGCAGTGGAACTCAGAATCCTTTGGTAGCAGAGGAGTCCTTGTCTCAGGCATTGGGTTGTATCTTAACTCTTTCCATTATTGATAATAAAGAGATTACTTCTTCCATATGTGTTTCATGTGTATTGGTTTGATAAATGTTTATGCTTATGCATCTTATATGTGATTTATCTAACCTGCTTATACATATATGAATCATCTTGTATCTGGAAAAGTGTTTCTTGACAGGTGAAAGAGGAGCAATCTTGAAGACTTTGGAAGTGGAACAGAGAGGAAGAAGATTAGCAAGGATCGACCTTCGTTTAACAAGTAAGTCCTTTTAATCTTCCTATTTCTTATTCTATACTTTAGAAGTCAATTTTCTGCAAGTAATTGAGTATGTTGGTAACCCCAGACCTTAGGTTATTAGGTGTAAAATCCTGTACAACAGAACTGGTGACTCCGCTGGGGAGCCCGGACTGCTGTAGGTTGTTTTCTGTCCTCCTGACCAGTTTTGCTTGTGAGTCTGTTGGTGATTTTTATCCTGGTTCTTATTTGCTTCAGCATTTGAAAGTCTAGGGTTTTTTGTTGATTTTTTGAGAAAAACATTTATACCCATTCCTGGGTTGTCTTTCTAGATAGTCGTGAATACTGGTTTGCATTCGCGGGTTGTAATACTAGACAGTCACGAGTCACTCGCGAGTTGCTCTTAGTGATAGTCGCGAATACTTCTGGAAGTGGGGATTTTTAAAGATAAGTTTTGCTTGTTCTTTTCTTTGTTTGGTCCCTGTTTCTGAGTGGTCTTTCTTTAAGAATGCTGTGTAGTGGGTCTGAATACTGTTGGTGATCAAATTTCTTTGCTTTTTCAGAAGCTCTTGAGTCTTTTTGCTTGGTTTGTTTACTGCTTGCATACTGAAGAGTTTTTGGCCTGTTTGGGTTGTGGGTTAAAGTGTCATAGTCCAGATCAGTGATCAAGGTCTTGGGATTTGTTTTTCCAGTCTGTCTTCTGACAATGGCTGGTTGTCACTTGCCTCCATAAGTCTGCAGTGATTCTTTGTCATTGGTGGCACCCAAGCTAGGGTTCCTAGCCTCCCTTTGTTGGTGGTGTTTTGGGTCCTGTCAGCCTGTTTGCTTCAGTTTGTTACTTTTATACAGTTTATAAGCGTCAAGTCTGCTCAAGCATAGTGCATTCTAGATGCATAGTAGAGTTTTGATTATTTTTAAAAGTGAAAAGAAAACATAGTTAAAGCTTTTGCATTGTGATTTTTGCATAAGTAGTGTTTATTTCAATTTAAAAATATTATATCAAAAACTACAAAAACATAGGCTTAGTTTCTTTGATCGTTGCTTTCAATTCATCAATACATATTTGCAAAAATTAAAAAGAAGTTTGTTTTTATAATGGCAATTTTGCTTTGAATGCACCTTTACTTTTATTTATTTCTTGTTTGAGTCAAAACATCATAAAGTATACCATTCCATTTCCTCTTGAGTAAAGAATAGCCCTTTAAAATAAACGCATAAATTAAAATTTACTAGTAAGTTTTGTTTTATAGGGTCCTTTCACCTACTAGCTTAGGCTAGACTTGTGGGCTAGGAAGTCTAAACTTCCCACAAGTTATAAACTCAGACGTAGTGGACCTTTCTTTAGGGAAATACTTGACTCTATCACTGTATCTGGGAAGATCCTCTCAAATGGGAGTTAAGCACTAGGCCGCGTGGAGGCTTGGACAGAGGAGATAACCCTCCGAATCCTTGTCAAAACGTAACCTAGGAATTTTACACATCTGGGGATTCTGTCCTAGATAGATTTTTGGGCTCAGCTACCCTGCCCATGCGTATGAGTTCGGCTGATGACTGTCCCCCCAGACTATTGGTATTGCCAAGGTAGCCTTTAGTCTCTTGTCTTTTTAGGGTTCATACCTAGGTAAACCAGAAGGATATTTCTGGTTCACCTTGAATGGGCTTGGAAGGTAACCCTTGTTGAAAGTGTAGGAGGGTGGTGGGTGATTCCTCCGCTTGTGCCTAAGAACCACTTCAAGGATGCCAAGTAATCATTCATCAGCTTTCTTCAGTAAAGTATATCTTTTACCCTGGTTTGATTGCTTGAGACTCTAGGAACTTTTTAGTGTATGCTCTGTGGTTTTTCCTGTGTTTAGTTGGCCTTAGGGTGTGATTTGTTAAATTTTTAATTCTGGAGGACCAACCTGTTAGAAGGTCAAGAAGGTTGAGAAACCTTCCTCCTATCACTGCATTGGAGCCTCCACCTTTACCTCAAAGGTGGAGATTAGACACAGAGGTTTCATTTGAACCTGTAGGAATAAGTGAAGTGCTTGGTAAACCAGAACTCATTGCTAACCACTTTAATCTTGACACAGTTGAGATAGAAGAATTGCAGACTAACGAGTTTGCAAGAAATTTTAACTCCCCCTTGACTGATTTAAACGATCCTGTGATCATGCAGGTTAGACCATTTGATTCACCAGTGCTAGGTGTCCCTGTGGGTAGAGTCATGTCTTCTACGGAAGAAATTTCTTTTGTGTTTACCTCAACCCTTCCAGTTGAAGGGGTACTACCTCCCCCGGTAAGTGCCCCTAGATCTAGTTTTCCTTCTACACCTTTGACTCCAGGGAGCTGGGTGGTTCAACCACCGGTTCACTCCAACATAGGAGGTACTTCTGGTAACACGATTGCTGGGATCCCCAGTATACCTACCATTCCTTCTTCCTTCCCTTGCCCTACTCAGAGTGGTCCGGTAGGATCTTCGGCATATGTCCAAGGATTTCCTTGGAATGGGGGGCACATTCCCCCATCCATTCCATACGTAGGTCAATCTCCTTCATATGTAGGAGTGCAGTTTGGGAGCAACACCTCTTACGGGCAGAGCTTCCAAACCCCTATTTCGATCCCATACACGATCTCTCCCTTTTCATTGTTTAGCGAAGGGATACCTGGTCCAGTCTTTCAGACCCCTGCTTCTATGGGGATGGTCCGAACCACTTACACTGCACCTCCCACACAAAATCTTGTGGCTTACGGATGGAATCTGTTTCAAAGCAACCTTCCCACTTCACAACTGGTGGCTTGGGGAAACCCCACTTTTACCCATGGGCATTCAGGGGTAGGTCCCTCAAATCCCCAAGTTGGCACATTTACTACCCCGGTTAGGCCCAAACTTCCTTTCCTGGCAAATTTAAACTTGCCATATTTGTCAAAATTGATGAATGACCCGGTGAGGCATGACCCCTTTTGGCCACCTGTTCCCACCAAGTTACTATCGGACATCCCTAAGTTCGAAGGAAAAATTGGTCAAGATCCTGGGGCACATGCCACCAATTTTCACTTATGGTGTTCTTCCAATTCATTGAATGAGGACTCAATTAGATTGAGGCTATTCTAGAGGACTTTGACGGGTATGGCAGCAACATGGTATATTGAATTTCCCTCTGCTGCCTTTAGTAGTTTCTGGGATTTGTCTAGTTCTTTCCTTAGCCACTTTTAGCTTCCGGTTTGATACGATTTCGGAACGGACTTGTTTTCTACTTTTAGACAAAACAAGGCTACCCACATCTCAGATCATATCCAAGAGTGGAGGAGGTGAAAGAGCCTTATCAAAGCCACCATTCCTCCTGAGTTTCTATTAGAATGGTTCCTTAAATCACTATTTCCATACATATCTAAGGATGTTTCCACATCAGGAGTAACGAACGAAGAAGAAGCCATACACAGGGCCCAACAGTTAGACTTGATTTATTCATAGTCTAGGATCTTGTATGAGAACATCCCTAAGGCACCGAGGCCTTCGCACGAAGCAGAGAAGCCTAAGCCTGGACCCCATGCCGATGGTGTGGTTGGGTCTATCAACTCTCCCACTGTAGAGTCTTTAACTAAGAAACTTCACCAGTTGTCTGTAAAACAGTCTACAGTGGAGGCAACAAAGGCTGCCCCCTCTCCCCAGAATGCAAATGCCTTTGCTCAAACCTCTCAGAAGGGCAATCAGCAGCCCGACAAGAAGAAAAAGAAAGGTAAGAAAGGAGAGGGAAACCAAAACTAGCCAAAGCCCGCAAACAATTCTGATGGGGGGAAAAAAGAAAAGAAGAAGGTTAAGTTCCCTTGTAAGTTGTCCCAAGAGGACCACCTTACTCACCTTTGTCCCCTTATGGATCAAGCCCAAAAGCTTCTCAAAGCTCAACAACCGGCTATCCTGAAGGACCCGTTTCCCCAAGTACAGAACTCTGCTTCAGATTCTAATGTAGCAGGGGGCACTCAAACTACCCCTGACCCTAATTATATCAAGATGGTTTGATCTTTGAATTTGTTGCAAACCAGGAAAAAAAACTATGAAACTGAGACTTCTGAGAAGGGTAAAGCTATAGTTGAAACTTCCAACCCTCTCACAATAGAGAAACCTGCCGAAACTATGCCGAAGATACCGAAAGGTGTTTTTAAGAAGACCTTGCATAACCCCAAAGCTAGGGCTGCTTCAAACTACTCAGTGGTTGAAGATTTAGCTCAAAACCCGTGTGCAATGTCAACTTTAGAGGTGTTACAGAGTTGTCCTGCCCAGCGGGATGCTCTCTTAGCAGCTTTAGGTAGCATGGATTCTTCGAGTCTCATGGCGAAATTCAATCTATCTGATGTCAAAATTCACCTGCCTTACCATGTAGCCCTATCAATAGATGTCGTCCATGGTGGTAAGACCATTGGAAGGGCAGTTGTTGATGAGGGAGCCTCTACATGTGTTATGTCCTTGGCCTGCTGGAAAGCTCTTGGATCCCCAGAGCTGGTCCCATCAAACACTTTACTTATTGCTTTCGATGGAAGATCCTTCCATCCTCATGGTATCCTACCAGCTTTTGAGATTAAGTTAGCAGGAAAAGCAGTGTTTGTTGAAGTTGAAGTGATTGATGCTCCCTTGGACTACAATTTGCTTTTGGGAAGGAATTGGACTTATGCAATGTCTATTGTTGCATCAGCTATTCTTCGTGTCATGGTTTTTCCACGTGAGGGCAAGTTGGTTACTGTTGACCAACTTGATTTTACCCAAAAAGGCCGTTTAGAGTCTAAGGAATCCACTGTGCCATTCGTTGATCAGGCCAAACCTGCTGCACAGAGCTTGGGAGATGGAATGTACGCATCATTGATGGGCACATTTGACCTTCCAGCCCCAGTGAATTACATTGGTTCTACTAGTGTGGGGAAGTCCATCACTACGGTTGTTGATAGGACTGATCCTTGGGTCCTCCCAACTCCCCATGAACCAAAAGTTCCCTTATCAGCAGTAGAGGTAGCTTATCAAGCCATCACTCAAGCTGCTGCTGATCCCATTCCAGATCCTCTATCAGTCTCAGATGATCTGGAAGAAGTCTATTTGCCCGCATGGGCAGAAAACTCTTCACATTCCATAGATTTCTTAGATACTGTTTTACCTTCCGATGAAGCTATTCTGGAAGCTATGAGTGGACGCGATAAGATTTGTGAGGATCTTCATCATCGATCCTATTTTCTTCCAGATCTGAGCAAGATAGAAAACCAAGAGTTTAAAGTGAGACTGTCAGATGATATTGAGGTACCTATCAACCCTTTGCCTAGGGAAGGGGTGTTTGCTGAGGGGAATATGGAAAAAATTTCTGCTACTATACCTATCAATATCTCTGTGAACCCAGATGTCGTGGAAAATATCTATATAGGTGCAAACTGCTCTCCGGAGGAGATTTCCATCTACACTGCCCTTTTCAAGGAATTCTGCGATATCTTTTCCTGGTCATATGAGGAGATGCCAGGCATTGATCCATCTATTGTTCAACATGAAATCCAAACCTATCCTGATGCCAAGCCAGTTCAACAGAAATTGAGACCCGTGAACCCACGTAAAGCAGCGGCTGTGAAGGCAGAAGTTGAAAAGTTGTTGAAATATGGTTTTATATATCCCATAGCTTTGACTGAATGGGTATCCACCCCTGTTCCTGTTGATAAAAAGAAAGGGATTATTCGCATTTGTAAAAACTTTAGAGACCTCAATAAAGCCTGTCCTAAGGACAATTACCCCACACCATTCATTGACCAGATCATAGATGCATGTGCGGGGAGTGAGGTGTTTTTGTTTATGGATGGTTTCTTCGGCTACAATCAAATCCAAATCAAACTAGAAGACCAACATAAAACTGCTTTCATTTTCCCTTGGGGTACATTTGCGTATAGAAAAATTCCCTTTGGATTGAAAAATGCTGGGGCTACCTTTCAATGAGCCTTGAACTTTGCTTTTCACGACATAAAATCCATTGTCGAATCGTACCTTGATGATCTACCTGCACATTCTCGTAAGAGGGTCCAACATCCGGATCATTTGAGGTTAATCTTTGAAAGATGCAGATACTATAAAATTCGATTGAATCCCCACAAGTGTGTTTTCTGTGTCGAGTCAAGAAGATTACTCGGATTCATTGTCTCTAGTAGAGGCATCCAGGTGGATCCATTGAAAGTTGAGGCCATTGTAAATCTGCCTCCTCCTCGTTCTCTCAGGAAAATTCAAATCCTGCAAGGAAAGTCCAACTTTCTTCGACATTTTATCGTTAATTATGCCAAGATCACTAAAGGCTTCATGCGCTTGCTCAAACAAGACACTCCTTTTGTATGGGATGAAACCGCACAACTTGCGTTCAAGGCATTGAAAAAATCTTTGTTGTCGGCTCCTTTATTACGTCCACCATATTATTCTAGGGAATTTATATTATATCTGGCCGCATTGAAATCAACCATTGGGGTAGTGCTAGTTCAGGAGGACGATAAGCTCATTGAGCATGTCATTTATTATCTTAGCCATGCTTTGGCCAGACCTGAGCTTAGATACTCCCACGTCAAGAAGTTGGACTTAGCAGTTGTTTATGCTGTGCAGAGGTTGCGCCACCACATTTTACTAAGGACCGCCACAGTAGTGGCGGATGTGAATCCGTTCCAATATGTTTTATCCCGACGGATTGTTGGGGGAAAATTTAACAAGTGGATATTCATTCTCCAGGAGTTTGACTTGGATTTTCAATCCGCTAAGTCTAAAATGTCCTTAGTTTTTGTTGAGCTAATAACAGAATTTCCCACTGAAGAAAATGTAGCGATGGAGGATGACTCATTCCCAGATGAGCACATCTTCCTCATATCCACCTCTGATCCTTGGTATGAGGATATTCTTATATATCTCCAGACTTTGAAGTATCCTGCCGCTTACTCTAGGGAGGAACGACGTAAGTTACGCCTCCATGCCAAGAACTACCTCATTATAGGAGATACATTATATTGACGAGGGGTAGATTCTATATTGCGTCGCTGCCTTACTCATGAGGAAGCGGAGATTGTCCTAAATGATTCCCATAGCGGAGCATGTGGGGCTCATTTATCTAGGTTAGCAATGGCCCAGAAGATATTGCGTGCTGGTTATTTCTGGCCCACGATCTTTAAAGATTGTGTGGAAGCCATGAAGCACTGTCATCCATGTTAGCTCTACACCAAAAAAATGCGGTCACATCCTGCTTCGTTATTTCCTGTTGTCTTGGTAGGACCCTTCATGAAATGGGGGATTGACTACATGACATGCAACCCAGTCTCGGCTGGGGGGCACAAATACATCATTGTTGCTATTGACTATTTTATGAAATGGGCAGAGGCAATGCCTACTTTCAAAGATAATGGGGAAACTAAAGCTTTCTTTGTTTTCAATCAAATTATTGCAAGGTTTGGTATTCTCAAAGTGATTGTCACTAACCATGGAAGTCATTTTCAAAATAATATGATGACAGAACTGACTACAATGCTTGGATTTAGACAAGAACACTCTTCTCCATACTATCCGCAAGCAAATGGTCAGGTTGAGGATGTAAACAAGACTTTGAAAACTATCCTTAAATGGACAATTGATGCAACCCATTCTAATTGGCACATCATGTTATATCCTGCTCTTTGGGCTTACAGAACTAATGTTAATACTACCATGGGTTATTCACCTTTCCAACTCATTCACGGGGTGGAAGCAGTTACTCCGATTGAATGCGAAATCCCGTCCTTGAAGATAGCCATTCATGTGTTACCTGATACGACTGAGCTTGAAGAACGTCTAGTACATCTAGAACACCTTGATGAGCAACGTAGAGATGCGTGGATTACCAATCAGGCTCATAAAAATAGGGTTAAATCTCAATATGATAAAACGGTCAAACCTAGGGTTTTCTCTGAAGGGGAACTTGTCTTGCTTTGGGACCAAGATAAAGAACCCTTGGGGGCAGGAAAATTCAAGGCTATGTGGTTAGGACCCTATATCGTGTCTAAAGTATTGAGTAAAGGCGCATATGAATTAGTGGATTATGATGGTAATAAGCTGCCTGAGCCTAGAAATGGGCTCTACCTGAAAAAGTACTATGCTTAGGCTTAGCACTTTTTCTTGTACTTTTATTGTATGTATTTTATGTACAATAGGTTGTTAGTTTTGTTTTTTATATTACCTGCTGGTTGTTGCAGATGTCTTCCGAAATGTATGTAGGTTTCGCTGATGGCGCTAGTCGTCACACTTGTAACCTAGCTTTGGCAGCATGGGTTATCTATTCTCCCACAGGACATCTTGTTACCGCTGGTGGCACTTGTCTAGGTCCTGCTTCTAATAATTTTGCTGAGTATAGGGCTATAATTGAGCTCCTATGGGATGCTTTGTCACGAGGCATCACCCAACTTGAGGTCCATTTGGATTCTCAGTTGGTAGTTTCCTAGCTCAATCGAGCTTATCAGGTATGAAATCCTACCTTGTTACGTCAGTTCATGCAAATTCGTTTATTGAAAAGACATTTTGAATTTATTACTTTCAATCATATTCCACGTAATCAAAATTCATTGACTGATGCATATGCTAATTATATTTTGGATTGGCATCTCACACACATTTCATAAAAATATACAGCAAACATGTAAAAAACACTTGTAAATAAGCCGACAACCACAAATATATATATATATATATATATATAAGTCGAGTCTGATCCGTAGATCCCGTCATATACAAAAGTACAAAAATGTGGATCATAATCCATCAAAATGCCCTATGTCTAAGCTGGACCACCCTAGCCACTAGGACCACCTTGGTCCCCATGATCTCTATGCACCCTAGCTTCCTCAACCTCCTCGGCCTCGGCAGCCTCCACCGCATCTCTATATACAAGTACTGCTCTAGCTACTCGCCTGAACAGACGTAGCCAAATCGGTGGAACCCCTACTACAAACTCTTGCATGGCTGTAGGTATATGCTCAATTAGTATCATAGGTACTCGCTGGGTCAGCCTGGCCAACTTCCCCTCTAGTACCCGGACCAATCCTGGGTCTCCTCCTACAACCAGATGCACGAACATACGTGGGTGCCCTTCAGGGAAGACTGGTCCAATATCTACATTTTGAAACATGAATAGGATTAAGACTTGTACATATGTATATTTTCTATCATTTGAAAATTCATAAAAATTTGATAATGATAAAAAATTAAACAATCACTTACCCATCTCGCCCCATATTCCTCCTGGACGGAGGACAAGGTCGGGGTCACCTCGGAAATCCATCCCAGCGTATGGAAACTGCTCCAACGCCTGCATCTGTCATTCCCACCATATATAACAGTCATCATCATAAACGCTGTGTACTATGTCTCCTCCTCCTTAATGGAGGAAGATGTCTCCCCACCGGATCAGCCTCAGCTGACGTGGATGTCTGACCTGTAGTGGTATCGCAGGGCTCATAGCTGGTACTCTCGAAGAAGAAGAACGCTACTAGTATGTTGGCATAGCCAAAATTCTTGCGTCTTCCTCTCCTGCAGTTGGATAGTTGCCTCTTCATGATGGGGAGCACTCCCGAGCACCAATCATAGAGAGCACCTCTAAAGCAATCAACTGTCACCCTCATTTGATTCCTGGTGGTCATATGTAACCCTGATGATCTTGAAAGTCTCACAATAGTACTAGCTAGTACCTGGAGTGTGAAATCCTGGATGTTTGTAATAATAACACTGCTTCCCTTCTTTTGCATACCCGATGTACAGAACATGTCAACATAGTTTTGGACACTCAAGGGGTCTCCTCCCCTGCCAGTGCCCTCCAAATTCACCGGTGCCCCCCGTTGTGACAACCCAGTTATGAAATATATATCTTCCACGGTAAGCTCTAAGGTCTCACCTTGAAGATTGAACATCCCCATGTCATGATCCCAGTAATTGACCATGAATTCCAGTAAGTGGACATTTTACCGCATGGGCGATGTACAAAATAACTTCAGCAGCCCACAAGTCCTCAATGTGTGTATTGTGGGTGCGCTTTGGAGCACCGCATGATCCATTATTTCATTCTCTCTTTCCCTCCATTCTAGCACCATATTTTTCCTGGCAAATACACATAATTTGGTTCAGTATTTCATCATAAAAATTTAAAATTTTTGCATAAATTTTGAATTTTTCCCTATAGCCCAGCATTCGTGACTTTCTACTTAGACAAGTCACGAGTCATTCGCGACTCTCCTATTCAACAACCCGCGAGTGAAACGTGTATTCGCGACTCTTATGCTTAGCAACCCGCGAATGCACTTTGCCATACTTTAGGATGATGCAAAATACTGAATTGACCTTTAAATTTAATATTTGTTTGGAGCAAATTGACGATTTCAGGGTGTAGAATTACCTGAAGCTGACGGATTCCAATTCTGACGGTCCAATTGTCCATGGTGATCAATCGAAGGTAGAGGGTAAACTTTCCTTTTTGGTTCAAAAAGTTCAAATGGTGAGAAATGTTTTAATTTTCAAACTATTTATAGAAATAATATTTCGTAAAGTGGGTCTTTTTATATAGTTTGAAATGTCAATCAACTAATATCACCCTCTTTGTGCCTTGGAACAGGTTTACCAACTTTTACAAAGTGTTGATGCTTCTATAGGGTGGTTTTGCTATCTCCAATACATGTTGGTATCTTATCACTCCACATTAACCTTAGTTTTCATCGTTTTGCCATGGACTATGGTATTCTAAGCCATTAGTCCCTTGTCTTTACCATTGTTCTTCCATGGCTAGGGTCCTTATTTCATGAGTATGATCTTTTTATGCCCTTGCCATCCTTTGGCACTCATGCTGTCACTGTTTCAGGCCCAGGGGTTTCCTCATAGCTATTTTTCACACCAAATAGAGCTTCTTCAGAGTCTCTTTTTACAAGCTATCCCTTTATAGGACTCCCCAACCTTATGGAGTTTCTTTAGGCCCAGGTCTGACTCCTTCAAAACAGACTTGACTACTGAGTTATCTCGTCCGTTCAAGCTCGTTAAGAATATGTGAACGGGCATCTGCATTGGTGGTAGGTTATCTCTTTCTCGGACCATGTGGAATAATACAAGAAAGGATCACTCTCTTTTCTTTTTGAATTGAGAAGAGTATTCTCAGGTATAGGTTTATCACTTTTCCGGACCTGAGGGACTAAATTTACGGAAAAGGAACACCCGTTTTGAGCTTAGTTTTCTCTTTTTCATGCTCTGGACCCAAACATGAAAAAGATTCCGAGTGTACTTTGTGTCTTTGTCGTGCTTGTTAAACACTAAAGAACAAAGCAACGAGTTTATTGTTGTAAGCCCCATTTCTCGTAACCAAATGGATCTTTCCAAGTGATCTTGCTTTCCTTCACACTCGTAAAACTCAAGCTATCTTATGCTGTTCTGGAAGGAGCATTGGGTAGGTGGTAATTTAACCTTTTTCGGACCTCCCTGACTAAGTATGAAAAAGGTGCACCTTTTCTTCTTCAAAAGTTAAGAGAGTTCTTCTGTGGTTTGTTTTATACTTTTTCGGCCTCAGGAGACTAAATTGGATGAAAAAGGACCCCCCCTGGAGTCTTCTTTGGCATTTTCAGACTCTCTAAATGTGAAAATATCGGCTGAGCATGTACTAGTTCAGGCTCATTAAATCCACGAATCAGTGTATCAAGCATTATTTTCCCATCTCTTCAAGCTTGTTAAAAAATGAAGAGGGAACCGAGTTTACTTTCCTGGACTCGTTAAAATTTAACAAGGAAGGTAAGGAAGAAGTTTTCTCTTGTTTTTCATAATGGCAGCATGTCGTTCTTGAACATAGCACTCTTTGTTTTCTGATATCCATGTTTCAGTATACACTTGTGTTCAGTTATCACTTTGAGTTTCTTACTCCTCCTCTTGTCCATTATCCTGGGGAATTTGATCATGTCTCCTACATGACAGATAAGTCTAGTTGTTCTATCTATCTGTTGTATGCTGCCTTGGGTCATCTCTGTGTTGTGCTCACTGTTCAAGGACTTTACCCAATATCTAATCTATAACCTGATCCTATCATTGTTATATCTGTTATCTATTTGTGTCTCCCTTCTTTTTCCCAGTTCCTAGTCACTCTTGTGATCCGTTGGAGGATCTGTTGCCTTCCTTATCACAGCATGGTTCCGTTTCAGTACTTCCTGATGACGAATACCTAGAGTTTTGATGATCGTACCTCTGGATTCACTTTCATCATTGGTGAACTCCTTTGCTTCAGTTTTCAATTATCACCTATTGGTTGACAAACTGTTGAATCCTCTCCATGTTCGACTTCAACTTACCCTTATTCACATGGCTTGGATTGCACTGGTTCTTTGGGATCCTTTATGAAGACCTTAGTCTCTCACATATGGACTAAGTTGCGCAAGATTATGTTCGATCTCTCTACATAGATTCCAGATCTTTGAAGACTCATCATTATTTTATATTGTGGCTTCGATCCACCTTTGTAATATACGTGGTTCTATACCCGTATCATATGATGTAATCAAATATTGTAAAGGAGCTAATGTTCCAGTAAATTTAACATAGCATCCTCAGATGTAACTTTGTATATCACATTACTATGTTTTGTTTCAGGTACTCTCTCTGCTGCATTGGATTTCTGAGTTCTCCAAAGATAAATATTATAATGTATTTCGACCATCATTCCCCTCTGACCTCACACATTAGGAGGCATCTGTTATACACCCGAATGGCACCTCTTCGTTCGAGTGCCGACATCCCTCATGTTGGCACACAAAAGGACACTTATGGATAGAGGTTTTCCCAAAACACTATAGCTATGCTTGTCATGAGATACATGATTCCTCCATCCAGCTAGTCATTTTTCCATTTTTTCCTATGTTGAGATGTATTCGCGACTATCCTTATATACAACTCGTGTATCACTCGTGAGTCTCCTTTGTAGCAAGTCGTGAATCCATGTATTCGCGGGTTGCGCTTATACATAGTCGCAAATCATTCGCGGGTTTCTCTACTACAAACCCGCGAATGTGTCTCTTCACATTAAAACATAAAAACATGCGATAATGGGTGATTAGTTAACTCATTTAACTTAAATCCCTTAACTGCTACAACTTCCCCAACCTTTGAGAACTGCCTTATTTCACCCATATAAATACAGGCCTTGGGGAGGGTGTTGGTTACTTACACTTTTGGAGCAAAGTTATGCTGGTGGAGTTTATACATAAGTCTTTGGAGCAATGGAACTAAGAATCCTTTGGTAGTAGAGGAGTCCTTGTCTCAGGCGTTGGGTTGTATCTGAACTCTTTCCATTATTGATAATAAAGAGATTACTTCTTCCATATGTGTTTCATGTGTATTGGTTTGATAAATGTTTATGCTTATGCATCTTATATGTGATTTATCTAACCTGCTTATACATATATGAATCATCTTGTATCTAGAAAAGTGTTTCTTGACAAGTGAAAGAGGAGCAATCTTGAAGACTTTGGAAGTGGAACAGAGAGGAAGAAGATTAGCAAGAATTGACCTTCGTTTAACAAGTAAGTCCTTTTAATCTTCCTATTTCTTATTCTATACTTTAGAAGTCAATTGTCTACAAGTAATTGAGTATGTTGGTAACCCCAGACCTTAGGTTATTAGGTGTATAATCTTGTACAACAAGTGCCCATAAACATCATAGAGTGTGCACAGTTGGTTTGTGTGCAATGGGGTGTTGCATCTTGGTGCATTCTATCATGGGGGGTTTTGGGCTGGTTGGTTTTCCGCGACATTGTTGGGAGGGTTCAGTTTTTGACCACCTCCTCGCGGTTGGTTATTTCCTTGGTTGCGGGGTCGGTTATTTCTAGCTTGCCCTTATTGATTGTTGGGGGTAGGCTGGTTGGGACAGTTTTGTTGTGCGAACACTTGTCCCAATAGAGTGGGTGAAGTGGGGGCGGGGGCTTGAACTGGTTGCACTGGTAGTGCATAGTAGATTTGTGGTGGTAGTGGTGCCAAAAATATGGGCATTTTCCCCACATACTGCTATGTTGGACAAGCCATGGCCTGAGCCTGCTGTGGTGGCGCAGGTTGTGCGTAGGAAGTGGCAGATGACTAATGATATTTTGCATAACTATTCTTGGGCCACTTACTAGGTTGTGGGTGACAGGTTGCGAAGGTATGCTGGAAAATGGATCTAGATTTTCACTAGCCATGGGGCTTGATGGTGCAATATGGAGGTTTGGTTCAGACTGATATGGGTCTGAATCAGAATCATAGGTTGTGTGGCCTTCTGATGGTGTGGGAGATTGTTGAGCATGGATTTGACGGTGTCGACTGAGTGTTCCAAATGGCGTGGTTCACCTCTTAGGCGTGAGGAAGAGCATGGAGGATCAATTGTGTTAGATTTTATGCCTGAAACTTGGTGGGAATAATGTTTGGACCTCAGTTTTAGTGGCTTCCTATTGGCTATAGGTGGTCACTCGACCACCAAGACTGCCAGAAGATAGCACTTGGCTTTTTCCTCACAGGTGTTTCTACTGAATCAGAAGGGGTTGTTTCCCGTTTCGCTTGGCAATTCCTCTTAGTGTCCAGCTACTTTGGGGTTCCTGTGGTACTCCTCACAATGAGTTTCTGGGAAAATCCCAAGTACTTCCCATAGTTGAAGTAGTCAGGGACTTATGTCCTCAAATACTACAGATTTGTTTGTACTTAGTGTAAATTGGTAAATTTTAAGGCTCACTCAACGTCATGAATTGAGTTGGGTTGATTAGTTGGTATGGTGTATTTGTTTGTTTGTTTTTTTGGTATTTAGTTGCTGCAAATAATTTATGAATTTATCATGGTAGAGTTCATGTCATTTTGTTTGTGTATGCAAGCATTGAATAATTAGAAATTGTGAACAAATATAGTTATTAACCCTGAATGTTTGATGGCCTAACTAGATTTCTACCTCACACTGATATTCCTCTTCAACCAAGAGAAGGTGTTGGGCTCTCAACACAATGGGACTAAGACCATTTGTAGATCCTTAGGTCACCTCCTGGATGCAAGGTTGGTCAACAGGGAGGATGCTTAGTGCCATGAGAATCCCTCCTTCTCTACCCCCTCTACCTTCCAGGTCATCCGGTTTTAATGGTTTGGAAGAATATAGTGGAGTGCCTAGATCTATACAAGCTTGCCCTTGATCGTATCCCAAAATACCCCGGAGGGTGATGACTAGGTAGAGGAGGAAGGGGAAGCAAGATAGTTAATTTTAGGTTGATTTTAGTTAGGCTAGGTTCATTGGATTAAGCCATTAGCATTTACTTGGCATTTACACATTGTTTGTAAAAGAAATTGCATGAAATTGAAACAAAAACTAAAATTAACTTGCAGTGTTGGATAGAGGTGGCTGAGCCGCATTGAAAGTCCCCATGAAACTGAAATTTAACCTCTATTAAACTCGAATTGAAGTTCTTTTTGACAAGCCACACATTTCTAATCGAATCTGGCGAGGGGGCCACAAGATTTTTTCAGAAAGAGGCGAGGGGGTCATACATAATGCAGAAATAGTCATGGATTGAGTTTCTGCGCTGAAGTCACACTTATCAGGGGATTAAGTGCACCCTAGGCACACCTTTTTTCCCATTAAGTGTGCCCTCACCTCACTTTTGGCCCCGATAAGGGCGCCCTGCTCCGGATTTGGGGCTTTTTGTGAGGGAAAGTCAGATCTGGCCGACAGTAACTTGTGCTGTGGCCAATCTAACTCGATGTTTCCTAGTAGAGGATTTGGAAGTACTAAAAACAAAAAATAAACTGAATCTAAAGTGGATTTAATAGGAAAATTTTGAAATCTAGGGCAAAAAATTAAAAAACTTGAAAATTAAATATTTGGACCAGGGATCCTGTGGGATCGACCTAGTATGGTCGCTTGTTCTGTAGCAGGGATTTCTCCCTACTACAGGGGAAGGAATGGCTCCCTTCTATCTATAGGACAGGAAGGGTAGGTTCCTGCTAGTGGGTAAATGCAGAAAATAAAAACGGAAACAGAAATGGATAGAACGGTAAACTAAGCTATGAACAGAAAGAAGAGAGAAGCAATGGTGAACCCCTCTGCAAACACAAGTTAGGGTTCTGCCTCCAAAGACCTGTAAACAAATCCTAAGCTATAGTAAAACTTGCAAAACAATGTTAAATATAAACCCTGCAAATGGAAACAAGGGTTAGAAAGCAAAGAAAACAAATAAACAAAACATGAAAGACAAGCTATACTTTCTTTGGTGGAAATGGGCCACCATGCCCTAGCTTGTGGAAGCACCTCTCTTGGATAAGAATCTTTGGCTCAATGGGATTGGAGGAAAGGGAGTGGGTGGCTTGAGAGGCAAAGGTGTCTCAAGGCATCGATGGGCAGCATAACAATATGCAAGGGAGAAGTTATTTGAGAGTGACCCCCCACCCTCCTTTTATAGCTTTTTCAAGGGGTTTTTAGGGTTTTAAGCCCTTGGTTAGGGCTTTAGCCCCTTTTTTGGGATTTTATCCCCTTTCACCCTAACTTTAGCTCCTTTGAGGGTTTTAGCCCCTTTTTGGGGGCTTTAGCTCCTAGGAGACTATTTTGGGCTCCTTTTTGGGGTTTTTAAGCCCTTTTCTTCATCCTTTAGCTATTTTGAGGGTGTGGGGGTCTAATGGAGTGATATGAGGGTTGTGAGATGGTGTCTTTGGGTGGTGTAGGCCATTGAGAGCTGAGTGGGGTATTTTTGGGTTAACGCATGGAATCAATATTCATTCAAATGCACATTATTGGACAGGAAAATATATTTCTATTAATCAAATCATATATTACACAAGTGACAACCTTTGTCAGCACATTTGCGAACCAGAGAAACTAAGTCCTCCACCACCTCAATCCTCCATCTCTAAATAGCAAGCTCACAAGAAAAGGAAAGCTTGGGAAGAACACAAAGTGCTCCAAAGGGATAGCGGGATGCAAGCTATGGAAACAATGGACTATAGTTTCGTTGCTCTTTAATTCCTCCTCTTCAATGTATCCAAGGGGTTCCTTATATAACACTCCAAAGGGGTAATGGAGGGTTAAATCTGAGTGATCTCGAGGCATATGCAAGGCCAAGAGTCAAGTGGTTCGGACATATATGAAGGAAAACTCCAAAAATATTTGGATTTATGCACACATCTCGATGTACATGGGTTTGAGGTAAAAAGTCGCATGTACACGTGAGTATGGGATTAAAAGTCACATATAGCAATAAACGAGTGTTTTTAGGGATGGAGTTGGAAACATCAAATTATAATATCATTCCATGGGGTCTAAAGAGTCTGTAGAGGGATGGGAAAGGCCATAAATATGTGATCAACCATGTGCGGTAAAATCAACTATAATAGATGCCCCCTAATTTGTGAGGTTAGAGGGGAAACATGATGGCTGAAATACATTATAAAATCCATCCTAGAAGTGGAGTGATGAAGAACCAGGTGGAAGAACCAGCCATCCATTAGTATAGTACAATAATCAATCTTTGCATATGACTGCAAATACATATAGCAGTCTCGGATACATAGGAGTACAATGGACGTGAATAGGCATGATATACAAAATGTGACATGTGTGGTCATCACCATGTACAATAGATAATAGATCAGAATATCCATAATGAAGATATACAATGGATCAAGATCTCCATAGAAGTTGAAGATATATAATGGATCAAGATCTCCATAATGGCTGAAGATATTTGACATACATTGGAATCAAATCACGAGAGCTGAAATCTCACGAATACTGGTCTGATCAAGGAGGTATAATATGTGGAATGCCACCAAGCTGGAATGTCTTCTACACAAACCGCTACGAATACATGTCCTACTATGTGAATAGAGGTGTCGAGGTCGAACATAGTAGTCCATCGTTTGATTACCGATCATTGATGTATACCTTTAACAAACCTGAGATCGCCCACCAATAATTAAAATGGTAATCAAGGTACTAGAGTGCAATCTAACGAGTGTGAATATATGTGTTGAGGTCGAACACTTGGAAGAGTCTAGCGATCAGGGGACATTGATGTATTCCCAAAACTGTCGATGGCGAGAGAACCTACAACTTATGATTGTAAGTCTCAAGGCACTCAAATGACTCTAGAATCCTATCCCATAATAAATGATCTGAAGTCGATGGGATGGAATCTGCTAGATGGAGGGAATTCAGGAATCCCCCATCAACCAACATGAGGTACTCAACAATGCTGTATAATGTGGAATAACAGGAACAAGATGTGCACAAACCAATAATAGTGTCAGGAATGGCTGACATGCAAAGTTAAGACAATTGAGGAATGGCCGACTCAGGATTCAAATTCCTTCAAACACGAGCATAAAGGAAAATGGTGATTGAAGATAGGCAACATTGACTTGATATGAAAACTAGGACATCTCTGTGACACAGGAGGCATCAATAGAGACGTCAGAGGGACTAGAAGCTTAACCAGTCGGTGGAGATAAAATTAGAGTAATGGGTATAGCTACTAAAGTCAAACTAATAACCCAATAGTGCTCTGTTCGAAGGAAAAATGACTCGACTGCTGCCAAATATAACATCTTTTCCTGTCCGCCTTTTTGGTTTTTTAAAATATTTTTTTGGACTTTTTTCATATATTTTGAAAATCTTGAAAAAGAATAAAAGTGCTTTATAGTTACAAATCTATGAGGAGACAAGTGTCAAGGGACAAGAAAACTAGTTCCAAGCATCGGAACATACCTATGCTCAATGTAAGGAAACATGTGCAGGATAACAACACTCAGGGGAAGCTCCCATCCCAGTAAAAAATGGGGAATCAATTTGCAACATATATGTAAAAAGGCTCTTCTTGGATAGACATGAGACAAGCTCGGGCTATATGGCTGATAATCAAAGTCAAGGAAGCTGGCATAAGGCTCAATAAGGCAAGAAAGACTCATGATAATGAAATTACAACTTGACATATACAAGGGAGTCCTGGGGGAAAGGCCAACATGAAGTTCAGGAGGAGTATGAAGCTCTTGCTCAAAGTCATAGTGGTACTATACAAAGGACTCCCACACCTTAAAGGAGGAATGTTGGCATGGGAACCAAATGCAAAAAAGGATCTAACTAGGGCACCCATGTATGGGAAAGCTCTACCATTCACATAAAGTCACTTCTAAAAGAAGCAAGAAGGTTCCGTTACAAGATGGAATGGGTTTGTACCTAGGGTTAAGATGAAATGGTCATAAAACTATGAAAAATGAAAGCGGATGTGAAAACCTAACCTATATACCATTTTAGACATAAAACCTGAAATAGGCACGAACAGGTCGAAGACATGGTCAAACCGCACTCAAAACGGGCTCCTATAACATCAAGTTAGTTCAAATGGTCCAAAACGGCCAGAAACGGTAAAAAATTATAGAAAGTGGGTAAAAATTTCAAAATGTTTCTATAAAATAGTGAAAAATTAAAAATTTTCATACCATTTTGAATTTTTACCCACCAAAGTGCATTTGAGTCTAGAACTTTAGAAGTGAATCCAGGAGCATCGTCCAGTGGAATCCCTCTACGTATGATCCAGGTAAATTCCCTTTCCCTTCTCTTTAATTTTGATATAAAAATTTTAAATTTGCATGGTAAATTAAAGTTTTTAGGCCATCCCAACTTGGGCATTTCAGCCCACGCAGATATTGAGCATTTTTCCACATATAAGGCTGGCCATACGCGAAAAATGCCACTCAAACTGTGTACATATGTGGCTATTTTGCAGACAGTCGCATATAGGGCCGTGAACAAGGTTTTTATGGGCAAATAATGATAAAAAAAATGTGTTTTTTGTGCAAGATGGTACTAGAGTGAAGAGAGAGGTAACATGATGGTGTTGAGGAAGCTGTTCAGGACGACCTCATGGCTCAATAAGCATTATGGGCATGTGGGTTATATAATTTTTGGTGTCTTAGCAGCTTGAGGGAAAAGCCAAGACTACTCCAGCTGCTGGTAGATTACTAGGATCCAGTGTCTGAAACCTTTAAGATAGATGGGATGTCACTCAACATTGAGGTTGAGGACATATATTTCATCATAGGTTTTTCCCGATGAGGGGAGGTGGTGAACCTTTGATCTCATGGGCCACGAGGTGGGCTAACCATAGATGACTACATAACTATGTACCGCCTTCCCAATATAGAGAAGGTTGGGAGTCAAATCTTGACAAAAATGATTCATATTCTAGGGATAAAAGACATACTCTTGGAATTAGGCAATATTGCAGGTTTGGTATCACTCCACCAGGACTCATGACTAATGATGTTCTATGCAGTATAGTGTATGCGGCCTACAATATATGACTGGAGTAATACACTACTGAGCAACATGAAACAATATTTCAGTGACTGCAAGATGGGTAGGGTGCAAAAGTTGGGGTTTGGAAGCATACTGATCACATTCTTTTTTGAGTAGGTGACAGGGCTAAGCCCTAGAGTAGACATTGCTCCACATGGAGTCGGGGATCAAGCTCATCAATGATGGGCTAATGTCGTGCACAGACTGGGAGGTGGAAGGGTGGCTGACCCCTACCAAGCAAAGTTCTTTCCATGGTGGAAGAGATAGCTCATCACCATAGATGACTATCCCTATGCATGGATTGACTTCCATGGTGATCCAGACATACCCCTACCACCAGGAGAGGCTTATGGAGACATAGGTAACGATGTTGGATTTTTTATCATTTAAGCAATATGATATTAGGATCTTATTTGAGAGAATAACATGCACAAAAATCAATCATAAGAGATAATAGAGACAAAGATTTATCCTTGGGTAAACAATAAAGGAAAAACCACACAACTTCCTCAGAGATAGAATGAGCACCAATGGCAGCAGTAAAACCCAAAGAAATAAAGATGATCCTCCAATAGCTGTTCTCTCTCACTTATGCCAGTGCTTCCTCTCTCACTCATGCACCCCAGTTGAGTGAGTGCCTGTCTCAAATAGAGAGGCTTAGTCTCTATTTATATTCTTTTGTTCACTTAATATTTGACTCATTTATGTAGGCTCGAGTAATCCTAACTCATATGTAGGCTCGAGTAACCACAACTAGGGTACTAATGACCCGACTTACAATGGAGGGGAATTCCTCATCAATTTTAGTAATTCTCTCGATAGGAACATCGAGGTACAAAGAAATATGAGTGATTCTCGCAATAGGATCATCGAGGATTAATGAAATACAATATATACAAGTAAATGCATTCCAAATTTACAAATACATCAACACTCCCTCTTAACTAGGAAGGTATTATCTTGACACAATTTATCAACACAAGTCTTCTTCTCTGGATCATCATCAAAGATGGATCATCACTGGATCATCATCAAATTTGGATCATCACTGGATCATCATCAACATCACTAGTTCTGCTTTCTCGATCAAATGGTGCTATCTCTCAATTCTTCTCGTCACAGGAAGTTCTACAGAGCCATCGCTTTTTCATGTTGGTTGTAGGCCTAGCCTTTGTGTAGGTCTTACTCTACATTTCCAGTCCTTTTTTCATACTGGATGTAGGCCTCTATAGAACCATTCCTTTTTCATACCAGATGTACCTCCATAGATCCAACCCTTTTTCATATTGGATGTTGGTCTCTACAGAGCCAGTCCTTTTTCATACTGGATGTAGGCCACTACAGATCCAGCTATTTTTCATGCTGGATGTACTTCCACATAGCCAATCCTTTTTCATATTGGATGTGGGTCTCTGCAGAGTCAGTCCTTTTTCATACTAGATGTAGGCCACTACAGAGCCAACCCTTTTTCACGTTGGATGTACTTCCATAGAGCCATTCCTTTTTAATATTGGATGTAGGCCACTACAGAGCCAACCCTTTTTCATGTTGGATGTACTTCCATAGAGCCAATCCTTTTTCATACTAGATGTGGGTCTCTACAAAGCTAGTCCTTTTTCATACTAGATGTAGGCCACTACAGAGCCAACCCTTTTTCATGCTGGATGTACTTCCACAGAGCCAGTTCATTTTCATACTGGATGTGGGTCTCTACAGAGCCATTCCTTTTTCATACTGGATGTAGACCACTGAACTTATATCTTACCATGGGAGGCCTCACCTACCACCATGTAAAAATGGCACAACACTTACATCTGACCATGGGAGGAACCAATCCTACCACCATGTTAGAAGGGAAAAAAACTTACATTTGACCATGGGAGGCTAGGACCAATTACATCTGAGGAAAACCTACAGGACCATTTATGTCTAAGCAAATAATGAGCTTCACTAAGATTTTATGCTCATACAACCTATCCCACTATCTATGCTAGAACTCCCTCTTTCGAGGGATCTTGATCTGGATCACAAAATGGAGCTTCAATGCTCCTCTTTGCATCATACAAAAATGCAAGTTAGATCAATCAAATAAAATAGTAGTTTTCAAAAGAAACATACTACCTCCCAAATAGCTGAGCAAGTGGCAACGTATTTTTCCTCGGCTGTACTCAACACCATGTAGGACTCCTTCTTGCTAAACCAAGAGATCACACCTTATCTCATACTGAAGTATCACCTCGAAGTGCTCTTCCTATCAATGGCACTTCATGCTTAATACGAATCCACATAACCCTCTACGTTAATCTTTTGATTCGTATCATACTTGAGCCCATACTCAATTGTACCCTTTAGGTAACTCACTACATGCTTTGCAACCATTAGGTGAACATGTCTCAATGTGTTCATAGAAAAGCAAATATATGGTCTCATATTCATCAAGTACATCAAGGAACAAATCATCTAACGATACATCATGGCATCAACCATCTTTGATGAAGAATCATTCAATAGCTTTAGGTTTGATGCCATAGGTGTAGTGATGGCCTTGAAATCCATCATCTCGAACCTTTTCAAGATATCTATTGCATACTTCCCTTGTCCCAAGGAGATTTCATCCACATTCTGCCACACCTCCATGCCTATAAATCTTCCTCTTCTTGCAAATGAGTTCCTCTTTTCCTGTCAGGAACAATTCATTGACATATAATATGAGCATCACTGGTCTTCCGCCTTCAACCTTGAATTAAAGGTTGGAATTTGCTTAATCTTAGTAAAGCCTAGAGTCATCAATAATCTGTCCATGTTGTCGTACCTTGTTGAACCTCAAGATCTTCTGCAGTCACTCCCTCTGAAGAGGAGCATCATTCTCCCTCTGCCTTTTGTACTCTATGCATTGAAACATTCTGTACCAGAGTGACAAGTAGCTTCATCTGCTACTAATATTCTATGTATCCATATAGGGTCACTAGATATCAAGATATTGAAACTTTTCAAGAGTTCTTCTCGCACCCATATTGTGAGCTTGTCATCCTATATAGGCTTTCATCTTCAACCTTGTAGCAAATATTAATATCTTCATCACTCTAGGTGATCTTAAAGCTCCTCATGTATGTGTTATCCCATGGGTGCCTTCTTAGCTCGAATAAGGCCTTCTTTCATTTACACACATGATTATGCCTGTCACGTGTCTTATCTTCTAGTGGCTGCAAATGTCTCTTCATAGTCTATGCATTCTTTCCGTGAGAAGCATCGTGCTACGAATCTTTCCTTGTATCCTTCAATGTTGTCATCTATAGCATGCTGTATCTATGAAATTACATTCGAGTCTTGATAGTGCATCCTAGACATCATTCTTCTTGAACTGGTACTCTCCTTCCCTTTCTTCTTGACTACTTCTTCATAGCTAGAAGGCTTTACATCAATGATGTCGCTCAACAGTGTCACATAACTGTACTATGTCTGAGGCCTCTTGAAGTCTCGTCATACTATTCTTCATTTTGGATTATTTTTTGAACTGTCGTTATTTGTTCTTCAGAACAAGCCTCATTCTTATTTTGTAGGTGATTGTACGCGATCTTTCCTACAATTCAAATGCATTAGTTGTATGGTTAGAAAATTTTCATAAGGTATATTCATAATGAAAAATTCTTTTGCATCAAGATATAATCATGCAACTATTTTAGCCAATACAACATTCATCCATATCTCACGTAAAATTTCTATATTCCTTCCATCTCTACCATGACATCATTGAGATTGTGCACTAATCCAATATGTCAGCAAAGAGGTTTCATTCTAGATAATTAGCAATGGAGAGTTGTATAGCACCATGGGATACTTACCCATAACATGCATAATAGTAGCATACTATCATTAATGCAAACATTCTATCATGCATAACACATCAACTGAATATAAACAAATGCATAGCAAAAATAATATCATGAAATGACAATTGAATACTTATCTTTATTTGTTTCATGGGTAGGCTCCCTTCCACTTCATCATATCATCATTTCTTATCCAAATACTAAGATGGATAAGAGAGTCTTCAAGAATTGAGTTCTTCATATTCCTCATCACTTGAGGGATCTTCTTTGAATTGTGAGCGCTTGATCTTCAGTTTCTCCTATATTCTCTTCTCTTATTATGGGTCGAGCTTCATATTGTGTGTGATCTTCCTAGAGTCTGTTGAAAGTAATCACTTCCTTCTTGCACACAATCCTAGAATGAATGAATCCCATGATCCTGGGAGGCCATTCAAGGTTGTTATCACAACTTTTAAATTCTCCACTTCGTCTTCTACTGCTTCAAGTTGTTCTTTGATTTGAGAGACCCTTGTAAAGTATGACTGTATGGTCTCTGCATTCTGGATCTTCACATTCTTCAACTGGTTTCACAAAGTAATATTCTGATTTATGTTCTTCCCTTCAAATATCTCGGTCAAGGAATAAAACATCTCTTTACGTGTCTTTAGGGAAGAAACTTGTGGTATAAGGTGATACTTGATTGAATCAACAATTATCTTCTTGGCCTTGACCAAGTTCTTCTTGTGTAAGGCTTTTATCCTCATCTCCCTCTGGAATTGGAACCTCTCCACTTATGTAGGTGTCCAATTCATTTTCTTCAATAACTAGTGAAATCCTATACTTTCATGCTTGGAAGTTGTCAACTTCACCAAGATTGTCATCAAGATGGTGTGATTAGTCATTTTTGAAATGAGAACCTCAAATGTATATAGAAAAAAATTAGATCTTACCGATTTGAGGTGTCCGTCATGATTCCGGATCTGGCTGATCTAGGGTTTGTCAGAGAAACCCTAATTTTCAAAACTTAGAGTATAAAACTTCTGATTGGATAGATGGATGGGCCTCTTCAAGGCGAGCTTCCAATGTACTCATTTTCTGAAAATAGTGGAGGAAAGCTCTTGGAATAGGAAGCCCTAGTTTTCCAAATTCTTCTGCAGAAATGCCTAATATTATTTCTGACATATCTCCAAAGTTACTACTCCTCTATGTCTGAAACTTCAAACTGAGGTAGCCTTGCCTGTCCTCTTTCCAACACCATAGGTTTGAGCAGAATTGGTTTCACCATTTGGGAATTATGATATTTTTCTCAAGACGAATTCTTTCAAGACTGTTCAGTATAGTGAACTTGTATAGATTGCCACATGTCTAAAACTTTTAACACATAAATTAAAGTCTGTTCCCTATCTGGAACATCTTGTGAAATTTCATTTGGACCTTTGTATCCCGAGATATAGCAATTCTCCCTAGGTGTCCTATTTAGGGATGAATCCTGGAAGAGGCTGGAACCATGATTTGGAGGAATCATATCTCCTAGAATATAGAGAATTTAAGGCTGAAATTTTTACACATGGTACATTTGGATTTTATCTTTGGTTTGTGAAAATTTTGTCCCCTGAGAATTCTTCAATCCCGAGAGATAGAGAATGTACCAAAACTACTCGTTTTAGTATTTTAGGGTTTTTCAGGCCCGGGTTCAAACTAGGGTTTGAATTTCCTGAAGTTTTACTCAACAAAAAACTTCAAAATTGGTCTCTAAGCTTCAATTTTGATGAGGAGATAAATCCTATGCTGGGCTCACTAAAAAATTCCTCTTCTATAAAAATCCTTAATTTCCCGCAACAAAAACTGAAAATGCCCAAAATCAAATTATGCTTCGATAGAAAGATGCACCCTTCAATGGAGAAATATCCTAGCCTCTTTTTGCTGATGGATTGTGGAGAGAGACCCAAAAATTAAGAATCCATAGCTTCCACAGCTACACAATGTCTTCTTCTCAGGTTATCCCTGATACCATGTTATATTTTTATCATTTAAGAAATATGATATTAGGATCTTATCTGAGAGAATAACATGCACAACAATCAATCACAAGAGACAATAGACACAAAGATTTATCCTTGGGTAAACCATAAATGAAAAACCTTGCAACTTCCTTAGAGATAGAATGAGTGGCAGTGGAAGCAGTAAAATCCAAAGACAAAAAGATGATCTCCAACAATTGTTCTCTCTCACTTGTGCCAGCACTTCCTCTCTCACTCATGCGCCCTAGTTGAGTGAGTTTGTGTCTCAAATAGAGAGGCTCACTCTCTATTTATATTCTTTCATTCAATTAATATTTGACTCATTTATGTAGGCTTGAGTAATCCTAACTCAGTTATGTAGGCTCGAGTAACCACAACTAGGGTACTTATGACCCGACTTATAATGGAGGGGACTTCCTTATGAATTTTTGTAATTCTATCGATAGGAACATTGGGGTACAAAGAAATACAAGTGATTCTCCTGATAGGAGCATCAGGGATCAATGAAATACAATATATACAAGTGAAGACATTCTAAAGTTACAAATACATCAACAAATGAATCCCAAACCCACTTTTAATTTTTGAATTTTTGAATTTTTTTTGTGTTTTTTGATATATGAAATCAAAAGACATGTTTTTGGTGTGATGACACATAGTGACACTTTGTCATGTATATGTAGATGTAGGACCTTGACAGCCAGATGGATTTCCTTGTCATCGATGGATGGGAATAGGTGATGAGATCATGGGTGCGGATGTGGAGCAGACGCTCCAGAGCATTCACACGAACTTTGTTCGATTGACACAAAGAGTACCCATGGAGCAAGTCAAGGAAATTCCTAAGGCCATGCATCACCAGGTGGTTGAAGTACCACGAGCATGGGTTTGATTGTTTCTCCGGCTATCTAGAACTGTAGTGTGCTACCATGATCAGTACCCTCCTCCACCTTAGGCTTAGAGACTTGAATGCATATTTTTTATATGACCATGTAGTATATTTTGGTGGCTCGGAAGCCCCAATTTTGTATATGACACTTATGTATTATGACATCACCTTCTTCTAACTTAATGAAAAATATTTATGATGATCGATTATTATTCTATTTACATTTGTAAAATGTGTTTATGAAATGCTTAAGGTCTGTGAAACAAATACCAATCTAACACATAGTTAGCATATGAATCAATAACTTGATTAAAATTTCTTGGAACATCAATGTATGTTATACTCTCAATTTTTCGTTCTAGCAATCTAACACGTAAGAATATTTGTAATAATTTCAAATCCATAATATGATACAAGCCATTAAATTGTGAAACCACTAACTTTGAATCAAGACATACCTCAAGAGAATGAAAACCATGTGAAACGGCATCACACAATAAATCAATAATGACACTATATTCAACAACATTGTTTGACGAAGGCCGTAAACATATGCCTCCTGAAAAAAATACTTGACCCATAGGAGTATAGATCACCCAAGCAACTGAAGCTGAGTTTTGAGTGTGGTGGCTAGCACCATCAACGAATCCTATGTAAATGGAAGACTCCATCAACATCTTCCATGACAAATGAAAGTTAATTAAGAAACCTGATCGTCATAAGAAAACCTAACTATACAATGCAAAACTATATAATAATATACAAAAATCATTCCTGGCTGAGGATCATGCATAGTATTTTTTGAGATAGAGCCCATTTCTATGCTCTGTCAAGGCTATCCCTTCATAATTAACCAGCTCATAGGCGCCTTTCTCTAAGACATGCTTAACCACGTAAGGACCATGCCACATGGGATTAATCTTTCTTCCCCCCAAGGGTTCCTTATCTTGATCCCACAAAAGGACCAAGTCAGCTTCACTAAACCTCCTAGGACAGATATAATTATCATACTAGACCTTAATGCAATGCTTTTTAACCTCAAGAGCCACTAAGGCATCTTGGTGCTACTCATCAAGATGCTCAAAGTGGACCAAATGCTCTTCCAATACGGAAGTCTCTGGTAAAATCTCCACAACTATCTTCAAAGAAGGGATTTCACATTCAACCAATAATACTAACTCCACCCCATGCACAAGCTTAAAGGGAGAAAAACCTGTTGCAGTCTTGACTGCAGTTCTATAGGCCCGAAAAGTAGGATACAACATGATATGCCAATTATTCTTTCTCTGTGCGATGGTTCATTGGATAATGGACTTAAGTGACTTGTTCACTGCTTCAACTTCTCCATTCTCTTGAGGGTAATAAGAAGAGGAGTGCTCTTGCTTATATCCTAACTTAGAATCCAAGTCTTCCATCCTTTTATTTTGAAAGTTCCTTCCATGGTTAGTGACAAGGTCTCTCAGAATGCTAAAACGAGTGATAATCTGGTTAAATATGAAATGCACGGCTATCTCACCGTTGGATTTAATTGTGGGCATAGCCTCTACCCATTTCGTGAAGTAATTGATAGCTACAGTAATATGATGGTTCCCCCAACCGAATCTAGGTTGCAATCCATAAAATCAAGCCCCCACTTGGTGAAGGGAACAACGGTGATAATAGGATGCAAAGGGGCAGGACACGATTGCATATTATGTGCAAAAACCTGGCAAGGGTGGCACTTCTTGATTGCATTAACGCAATCCTTAAATATGAATAGCCAAAAATAGCCCGCTCTTAAGATTTTTTGGGCTGTAGAAATCCCAGATAAATGACCACCACACGCCCCTCTACAAAAATAATTAAGCATAACCTTAGCCTCATCATGAGTTAAACAACAATGTAAAATGGAATCCACCCCACAACAATACAAAGTATCATCCACTATGAGGTAGTTCTTCGCTACGTGACGTAGTCATCGTTTCTCATCCCGTGAGAGACGAGTAGGGACCTTCAATGTTTGAAAATACACAATAATATGCCTGTACCAAGGGTCCACATTTGAGATGAGGAATATATGCTCATCGACAAAAGAATCCTCATAAACTTCCTCTTCAGCCAAATTTGGGAAATCTGATATGACCTTAGCAAATATTAATGATTTCTTCAATTTTTCCAAAATGAACTCGAGATCAAACTCTTGCAAAATCACAATCCATTTATTATATTTCCTCCCAATCATCCTTCTAGTGAGGATGAACTGAAATGGATTGATGTGACCTATGACCAAAGTTTGGCGAAGGAGAATGTAATCTCTCAAACGTTGAACCGCATGAACAGTGGCTAAGGCTAGCTTCTCCACATGGGAATAACGAAGTTCCACATCAATAAGGTTTCAGCTAAAATAATATATGACATGCTCATGGAGCTCCTCATCCTCTTGCACCAATACCATACCAACCATATCCTAAGACGCGGCCACATAAATAAAAAAATCATGGCTATAGTCTGGTGGACTAAGCATGGGGTCGTTGCTAAGGATTTCTTAAGAGCATCGAAAGACTCCTGGGCTCGCTCATCCTAGTAAAAAGGGGTGTCCTTCTTCAACAAACACATGAATCCTTTAGTCAAGTTGGAAAAATTGACCACAGACCTTCGCAATAAGTTCTCCATACCTTGTAAACATTGAAGGTGTCGAATGTTATGCGGGGGAGACAATTGAAGTATTTCCTCAACCTTTAAGGGATTGAATCTAATACCCTCCCTGGATACAATGAATCCTAATAAACGACCAAATTTCATGCAAAATATGCACTTATGAGGATTTAAATGAACTTGATAATGAATGCATATTTCGAACACTAATCGCAAATGGTAAGGATGACACACTCTCAAACGAGAGTGAGCAGTGAGATCATCCAAATATACTTCAATAATATTTTTAAGATCGTGAAATATTAAGGTCATGGCCCGCTGAAACGTAGCTTCGACGTTCTTAAGGCCGAAGGGCATTTTTTGATATGCAAAAGTTCCCCAAGGACAAATAAATGCGGTCTTGTGTTGATCCTCAGGTTTAATTTGTATCTGATTATATCTAGAAAAGCCATCCATAAAATAAAATACCTCACTTCCCACACACTCATCCAAAATTTGATCAATAAATGGTGTAGGGAAATTATCTTTAGGACAATATCGATTTAAATCACGGAAATAATTGCATATGCGGATCAATCCCTGCTTCTTATCCACCGGAATGAGATTTTAAACCCAATCTGTTAAGGGAACGGGATAGATAAAACCAACTTTGAGCATTTTTTCTATCTCTGCTTTAATGGCGGGTGCTTTCCTATGATTCACAACATGCAAACATTATCGAACTGGTTTTTCATCCAGATAGGTCTTGATTTCATGTTCGACAATATGAGGGTCTATACCTGGAATTTATTCGTATGACCAGGAAAAATTATCACAGAACTACTTAAACAACTCGGTATACTCTTTAATCTCATCGTGGGAACAATCTGTCCCAATGTATACATTCTCAATCTTACCAGGATTACGAGAAATGTTGATAGGAATCATTGGTAACATGTTAGCCATGTTCCCTTCAACCATCTGACCAGGAGAGTTTAATGGGAACATGGGGATACCAATTTTCTCCCTTAGAATCGCCCTAAAGTCATCACACTCTAAACAATCAAGCTTAGGAAGGAAATACGATATATGGTGCAATTCTTCTGAAGGTTGTTCAATCCCGGACATGGCCTCAAGAATAGCTTCATCTAACGAAAAAACATCATCAAGGTATTCGTGAGAGTGAGATGACTCTACTACCCATGCAGGAAGAACATAAGGGTCATGCTCCTCCTTTCACGAAGAGGAAGGACTAGGCTCTACAAAATGATCAAGATTCACTTGATACACCACCATTGTTGCAGGGAATGGTACGTCTTTCTCGATAGGAATAATCGAAGTAATCGGTGAAGGAAGAATCCAAGGATCCTCCATATGAGTAGTGTGAAAGGATACTAAATTTGATGAGGATGAAGTCCCACCAAGGATAGATCCAATCATAAGAATGGGCGTATGAAAACTAAAGGTTCCCATGAGAGAAGGATACATACCTACACCCACATTCTTAGTTTCCAGCTAAGAATGATTGATAATTGGGATAGAAACTCTCGATGATGTATTAACACTTGGATTCTGGAAATACTTTTGATCAATAGTAACAATCTTCCCTTCAAACGAAAAGAAAACCACTCAGAATAGGGAAGAGGCTGCAACTTGCATATTGTACATCTAGTTCCTACCCAACAAAATATTGTAGTCAAGGGGTGCATCAACCACCTCAACCTCGATCGCGATAGTATTCCCTCCCAATTGGACCTCTAGAGAAGAAAGTATACCGTGTAGCTGGAACGAACTTCCATCAAAAGTAGTCAACATGTTGGCATATTGAGACAACGTGGGAGAACCTAAACCCTTCCAACAAGACAAAGACATCATGGAAGTGGAAGCACCTTCATCAATAATAATATGCATGATGGTGTTGTTGAGACACTCTACATGAATCAAAAGAGACACATAGTAAGGAAAGCGAGGTTGGATTCCATGAGTTTCAAATTTGATTATGGAAGAAGAGCTATCATCACTAACACCAAGAGCAGACAACAAGTCCTTTCTCTGTGAAGGACAAGTATGAAGCACTTTTAATGCAAACATCGCACAAGGATTCTAGCCCAAATCCTCGACAACTGAATAGTTATGGGTGGCTCGAGCATTAGGATTCTGCCCCGAGTGCTTCAAGACTCGCTTAGGAATGCGAGGCAGAACTTCAGGTTTATCCATAGGATTTTCAATTCGCAAAGAGCTCTTGGGTGGATCAGGTTCTTTCCCAAGGTCTGGTTGTGACGAACCATAATCTTTCGCACATGTCACAACTTCAGTAGATCTCACGATGTTGATGCAACTATGACCACTAGCGGCTTCCGGTAGGTTTTGAGTTCCACCAAACGCACAACCAGGAGCATTGGTCCTCGAGTTCATATTTTGATTATTAGGTAAAGGATTAGTAAACACAGCTAGGCCCTGTGCTATGAACTTCGAGGAGTCCTCCATACGAGGGCACAAGTGAGTGAGGTGATCGTCCTTACACAAATTGCAAATAAACTTCACCTTATGCTTATGATGCTTGTCCCCCCTAACATTGTTCATGTTCTTATCATTATTATTACCATTTTCATTTTTATTCCCACCCTTACGATTATTTTTTCCTTTCTTTTTATTTTTTCCAGGCTACTAGTTTCCTTTCGGGTTCGAGTTTGCACTAAAAGCACACTCGCCGATTGGGTAGGTTGAGACAAAGCCATGGCTTGTCCCAACGCAGGCTGGTTAATTAATAACCGGATCACTTGTTCTGTAATTGATTCTACAGGTTTGGTACTTGTGGAGCCAACAATACCATTGGAATGTGGCCCAGGTTTAATCTTGGGGTCACAATTAGATCTTGGATCATTCAGGATAATCTCATACAAGAGTCTGGATTGAGCATAGATCAAATCCAAATTTTGAGCCCTAAAAATAGCTTGGTCCTCATTTTGAACTTCGGATGTGGAAACATCATTCATGATGTAAGGTAACAATGACTTGAGGAACCACTCTAAAAGAAACTCTGGTGGTATAAAGGCTTTAATTAATTGTTTCTATCTACACCACTCTTAAATATGATCTGAAATATACATGGATTTGTCTTTCCGGAAGGTCGATAAGAGTTTGGTACCGACGTCGTAATGTATGGGTAGTTGGAAATGATTAAGAAAATTCATGGTAAGGTCATCAAATGTAGTATAGGTCCCCCCTCGGGTAACTCTATATACCATTTCTCTGTAGGACCCATGAGGGTGCATTGAAATAGCCTCAAACAGATGGAGTCATCATGTAAGGAATTAGAAGAGCACCAAAGGTGGAAGGTTGTGACATGATCACCAGGATCTTCACCAGCCTTACCTTCAAACTTGGGAATGTCTGAAGGAAGCTTGGTAGGGACTGTTGTCCATGCTGGATCATGAGACACAGGATCATTTGTTAATATTGAAAAATCAGGTAGGTTTAAGGTCATGAGGAAAGGGAGTCTAGGTTGAGCCGGTTGATGCCATGCTCTCAGATAGGACTGATGCGGATAAGATTGATTTATATACACACCATGGCCTTGGCTAGTGGGATAATAACCTCCTCCCATATGACCCATGAAGGGCTGCATGGAAGCATTGTAATGTAGAGTACCTTGATTATGAGGTGATACAAAGCCATAGTTAGAAGAGTAAGTGGGTTGTTGATACTCGTACCCATACGGTTGATAGTTGTGTCCATAATGCGATCCATAAGAAGGTCCATGGGAATATCCATAGGCTGGACCATGATATGGTCCACGGGATGATCCATGAAATGTTCCATAAGATGGTCCATAGGTAGGTATATGGGGAGCTCCATGAGCTAGACCATGAGATGGTCCATGAGGTACTCCATGAGACGATCCAGAAATAAGTACATGACCTGCTTACACAGAAGGAGGCACTTGTCCTTATGATACTGCAGTGTTAGAAGACGCAAGACGGACATGGCTTACAGTTGAACTCTGGCCCGAAGGACCACTAGAGCTAGGAAGAGGATGTGTCAAAAAGGAATTTGAAGGAACATTTTGAGAAGACAATGGAATATGTGAAGGAATATAGCTTGTACCCCCAATATTAACATGTCTCAGCTGAGGTCCCCAAAGAGGAACACTAGTGCTAGGTCTGGGCTATGTGTGTGAAGGCATTACCACTGATGGAGTGGATGGTGCAATGTGACTACCACCACCAAATCTCTCCACTTGGAAAGGAATGGAAGTCCCCCTAGGATTTGTACTAGGGTCACCAACCAGTTCAACATGAGGTATTGGAATAGGATCAGGAATAACATGCATGCCATATCTAATGTGGCCAGTGCTGGTGGGTTCATGGAGAGTCTCTTCACCCGGATAGTATAACTAATACTGGGGTTCGGAGCTAATGTAATAAGGAAAATTTGATAAATCATCTTGTGATAGTCCATCCCCATAAGGACCAGACTCAGGAGGAGTTCCATATGTTCTTGAAGGTTCAACTTCCTCCATCAGAGGCAGGGAAGATGGAAGCTTCAGGACCTCAGACCCATGATGAATCATGATGAGATCTCTGTGTGAATCAAAATGATGACTAGTCTGCATGGACTATCTGGCTCTCTCTCCCAAGAGAGGAGGAGACAAAGAAGGCAGAAGACCTGCTAAATGACGAGAGCGATGGGGAGTCACACCCAAATCCACAATGACTCAACAAAAAGAAAAGACTAGATTTATCTACGCAACCCTAAGCAGACTAGCGTGCATAGAGAATACACCTAAGAAAATATAAATCCAAACAATAAGAAAACTAAGGGTAGGATAAGTGAGATCCTGAATGAAGTAGGTTTGTCTCACCTAAGAGAGGCTTGAGACTCCCATACACAACAAGCGAGGGTTCGTAACCAATTATAGTGGCCCCCAGCTTCAACGCATATAGCGATTGTGCTGTCCCCTACCTGGCTAGGACACCTGCAGAATCACCTCTACAAATACCCCCTCGATAAACTAGGTAAGAAAAATAAGGTCACCTCAGTATAACCAATTCTCAGAAGGATATTCATAGGCAGGATCGACCGTATGGGTAGGGTAGAAAAGGTCGAATACTGAAAGCACAACAAGTACCCCAGGGGTGCACCAGTCAATACCTCAAAGGCCCCCAGATATGAATACAATCTTGTAAATATCTTCGGTGCTCACAGAAAGTGACCAGGGGTCATCCCAATCACAATCGTGTGCACTGCCTCGTGCTTAACTTCCGTGTAAGACGAGCATACTGAGAAACACTAATTATACCAAGGGTTTCACACTCTCACCTGGACAGACACCTAATTGTCTTGTTTAGTGGTCTTGGAGAATTAACTTACAATGAACTATTCCAAGACCCTAAAACCTAATCTTGCTGATGCACCCTAGAAAATAAAAGAGTGTAATTAATTTTATTAAGCGTTGATTTTATTTGGCTGTTATTACTCAAAGGGTAACAGTTGTGAAACTTATGGTGTTATGACACGTCATGAAGTAAAATGCACACCTAACAAGCAATGCAAATGCACTGTGTATAATGAAAAACAGGGTATGCTACTACATGAAGTGCAAAATGTTTCTTTAAAATGTAAGTGCAATCATTCCTATATGAAAATTTGACTATAATTTACCAAGCAAACCCAATGCAAGTAGCATGCCAATGAAAAATGCAAGCAATGCATAACTATGCAAAAAGAAAAATATTTTTGTATTTTTGAATTAAATGAGATATGCAAGTAAAAAAGATGACTCTACAACCCTCAAACTCTGCAACCACTCACAAATAGCAGCCAAGCAAAGCACCAAGGTAAAAGAGACCTAATGCACTAATCTCAAAACAAAAAGTAGAAAATGAATGACAAGAACATTTCTAAAAATCAAACTAAAAACAGTCTTTGGTCAGAAACAAAGGGTGTATACAGACTCCAGAAGCATCCCAAAAGACTCAACAATCATCCAAACTCACCCAACAATAATTAATCCTCCCAATAAAGCTCAAAATCAAGGAATACATGACTGTTCTCAATAAACCAACATACATACGCGACTATTCAAGGAAAACATGTGTGTATATGTGACTGCGAAAGCTAAACCCACGTACATGAAGAAAAATAAGACAAACAGACAAACTGAGACAAAATTTACTCCTTCAGGACCATATCGGGAAAACATGCCCCCAGACCCGACACAGAATTAGAGAAATCGGAGAAATTCAAGTACATTGAATACCAAAAAACCCCAAATAGAAACAACTAGGAACCTCCCTAGCATGGTCACCAATTCTGTTACAAAAGAAACTTCCTATGGCTTGGGGTGTACCATAATAGATAGCTAGACACAAGAAATCAATCCCTTCCCCATATGTAAGAGAAACCAAACATATAACATTTAGGGATCTCAAATCATACCTTATTCTGGATGGTTGAAGTAGATCCATGTTGAGCTTTTTCCAATCCCTATTGCGCTAGCAATTTGCTCTCAAAAACAACAAACAAGACAAGCATGCTATATAATATGGTGCTAGATATACTCTAGCATATATAATAAACAATGCATAAGCAATTAAACATATCCATGGATTCAATATTCATCCAAATGCACATTATTGGACAGGAAAAGATATTTCTATTAATCAAATCAGAGATTACACAAGTGACAACCTCTATCAGCACATCTGGGAACTGGAGAAACTAAGTCCTCCACTTGGGCCTCCACCACCTCAATCCTCCATCTCTTGATAGCAAGCTCACAAGAAAAGGAAAGCTTGGGAAGAACACAAAGTGCTCCAAAGGGACAAAGGGATGCAGACTCAAGTATATGCAAGTTATGGCAACAATGCACTTGTTGATGCCTGGAAATTCACAAGTAACAATAGCTAGGGATTCTCCCCAGTAAATGTTCCCAACTAGCCCATTGCTGTTTGGTATGGGGAATCCATTTGGTTTACGGTCCGGCCACCATAGGTCAAGTAACAAAATACAAGGTTTTACCAGCTATGGCCTAGTCCACGGTGTATATTTTAGTTTTTCTAATTTAAGTATGATATGCAAGTGCCTATCTAAGAATGCAGATTGATAGAGAATACAAGGAGACGTCACAATGTGATGCACAGGTTCTTACCTCTCGTCTTAACTCACTTGCATATAAATCACACACAGCAAGAAACTAAAACTAACTATCTAACCTATCCCGAGGGAGAAAGATTATCATTTATCAATGAGTAATGTATTTCTAAACATGCATTAAGAAAAATCACAGATAGCTGTTACTTATTTCAAAACACATGAACATTAATAGATATATAAATGACAAGATAGCTCATTGTTTATGAAAAGCCTTCATTACTCACAGTGGAAATTTCATAGAATAAACTAGAGTGCATTCATAACAAGAACATAGGTTAAAAGAGTTAGAATGATCTCACAGTTAATGGATGGAAGCTGAAAATGAAATAGTTCACATTCAACAAATCCATAGCACAGCATTTGAAATCTTCCACCAATATTTCTCCAACAAGAAACTTGTAATTCTTATTGGAAAAGGAAATAGTTCTTCTTACAACATAATATCACAAATATATCTGGGAAAAAGTCCTCTCCACTATCTAACTCTCCTATACTTATACTACAAGTAAAACTCTTAGGATGCCCCTCGGTGACCTTTGGGCTCCCCCCAACCATTCAAAACCACCCTTTTGTCTCTTTGTGAGTGCTCATGATTTATACAATACATTATATTTCAGATTAAGTTTTTAGAGCACTTTATAAAAAGGGACTAGCTTGGTAACTGACGAACTTTTCCCAAGCCTGGGCCTTTGCTGCTATTGATTCTGCTCAGTAATTCGTTGGTCTTGTTGATATCCTGTTGATCTCAGACCTTCACTCTCTTCTTTTCCTTGAGAAACATCTCTACTTCGTTATGCTTCATCTTCTTCTTTCCTTGTTTCCTACCTTCTCCCTTGTTCTTTAGCCATGCCTTCTTTGCAGCAATCATCCTATCATGAACATATCATATTTTTAGACCATTTAGAGTTTAACAAAGTAACACAAAATGTATCAATACATGCATTCTGTAAAATGAACTATAAACAATATTAATGCATGAAAAGATAAGGTAAAGGAAATCCTGCAAACTGGGTTTGAAATCTGCTAAATCCACTGTCCAAACTAGAAACACAAGCCCAATAAAACAGTCTCCCTTTCTCAATCCAGGACGCATTTGGACCAATTCGGAATCCTCCAATGAAAGCATGAATCATAACAATGTAACCACCAATCTGAAACCTAAACTGCGTTCTTCATCTCAGAGAAAAACTAGATTTTGACCAAAACCCAAGGAGAAACTCCATCGTCCCAAAAAATAGAGTAAAAGCACACAAAAAAGGTGGGAAAAACCCTCACCGGTGGAAAAATACTAAGTATAAGGTGGACAAACTCTTCATCGGTGAAAGGAACAACTGTATGTCAGATGGTCAGTTCACTAAGTCGCCACAACGACGGAAGTCATACAGACTAAGGGTTTCGTGGAAAAATAAAAATTCGGTGAAATAAAACACTAAAAACTATTGTACATGCATCAGAGATTGGAACCACTAATCATTAACAAGATAGTTTACTAGAAAGCCACAATGACAGCTGTCAAACCAACTACAGGTCCCAGTAATCATGAAACCATTGGCGATCGGAAGCTTTAAGGACTATGGATCGACGAGTTTAAAGCTTAACACAACCGCTGTGTTGGCAACAAAAATGACTAGCCCTCCGATCAAAGTTAACATTGTTCTGATAGCGATAAAGTAAAAAAGGAAGTTAAAACAATAAAACCACAGCATCGATGAAGATAAGAGCTACCCGTCAGAACGTTTTCCATTTTCCCTTTGAAACAGTGGTGACTTAGAAGACTAGTGCTCCGATAATGATAAAACAAAAACACTGATAGTAAAATAAAACAAAAGAGATAAGAGCGCATCGACGAAAAATGGGACTAGCCATTGGCGACATATAGAACTAATGCCCCATTTCGTTGTTCAAAAATCATTGAAATAGGAAAAAAATCATCGAAAACGTTAAGTGCTCGAACGACTTTAAAGTTTTGCAGCGGCGGCACAAACAACTAAAACCCTGACTAAATCTTCAACAAACCTCTAACAGCGATAAAACCAAACCATTTGAAAATAAAAAAATGTTAAGTTCCATAGTCAAAAGCATTGGTAGTTTTAGGTCATTATACTTCCGAAATGAATGAAAACGGTTGATGGTACCTCAATTCAACCTCAAAAATCCAAATTTGTAGCAGAGGAAAGACAGAGTTCAGGAATCCAAACGATTCCAGGTAAGATAAAATCAAAAGGAGGGTCCAAAATTTAAAAAAATTGGGGAAAAAAGTTGCAGCTGCAACAATTGGCGACTACTTGGTGAACATAGATCCCTGGACAACTTCTTCGTTGAGCAACATAATGTTATGACAATAAAACCAACATGTTGAATTCTTCTAGATGTCTAATTTCCCAAATGGAAAATGTATGTACTTTTAATCATTGATAATATTCCAATTTAGGAAAATGGAAACCAAGATTTCAAAGTCAAGATAACTCTTTTGAGGCCAGGAATATGAGTTTCATTTTTTACCTCTGTCTTCGGGTAGCTTCCAGCTTGGACACCACAGGATTGTAACATATGGTAAATAGAAATATTCATTTGTTCCTCATTCCCATGCCATTTCACACTTTTTGTGCTTTTGGACTTTTGTCCTTTTTGATTCCTCCTGCATGTCTTTCTTTCTAAGTTTTTATTCAGGCTCCTCTATCCATAGTGTCCTTTTGTGTGAGAGATGTATTTAATTTTTAGCTCATGGATGGAGAAGAACTTTGGCAATTTTGTACTCATATGGTTCAATACTTTGTTTTGATACACATTGCTTTCTTAGGAGATTTTTTACTCTTATTTTGCTTTTTGGATTTCAATTCTTGGCATGGGATCATTTATATATAATATACTGTTACCCTGCTTCCTTTCCATGGGTCCTTGCTATCACCCCCTCAGACATTTTTAAATGTGAGATAGATGGAGCCTTGAAATAGTATTATAGACCTTTTGATCCTAAGTTATTTTACAAGGATTAAGTAGGGCTTCAATGTGTTCATAGCCATTTAGGAAAAATGCTAAACTAGAAGAAATTCTTTCAGATAAATCAATAGTACATAGTCTTATAATCAAGGATTTCTGTTAACCAAAAGTTTGCTTCTTTTATTGAAATCATTCAAAATATAACTAAAACAAATAGAAACTAAATAAATAAAAAAACAAACAACCCAATGAGTTTATTTATGTACAAAACAAAAAAAAAAAATTAGGAAAAATAAGGTTTGAGAACTAAACCATTAATAGGTAAGTTCTCTTCCCACCCCTGTAAATCTTGCAACTTGTAGGTTGAGGGGCCAAGCTTTGCTGCAATCTGAAAAGGGCCTACCCATAACTATTGAAACTTCGTGTGTTTCCCCTTTTCATCATGTGGGTGATCCCACTTAAGAATCAGATCTCCCACTTCAAATTCCTTTTTCCCAGCTTTATGTTTATCAAACCACCATTTCACTACTTCCTGTTGATGCTTAAAACATTCCTTGGCTCTGGACCTAGAATCTTCCGCCTTCAAGAGATTATAGATTCTAATCTATAGGATTTCTTTATCTATGCCTCTAAACTCTTGAGCTATTATGGAAGATGGTAGCATAATGTTAGGAGGAAGATAAATTCTTTTCCATAAACAAGGGTATATGGAGACACACCTAAGGAATTCTTGGGAGTGACCCCATCAGCCCAAAAAGAATTCAGTAATGCTAAATGCCAACTTCTCTAGTTTTCTATCAGAGTCCTTTTTAAGATCCTAATGAGATTCTTGTTTGTAGATTCTGCCAAACCATTTCCTTGTGGGTAATAGTTCGCAGAATAATGCAACTTGATTCCTCTTTCATGAGCAAATGTAGTTAATCTAATAGAAGAAAAATAAGTAGCATTATAAAAAACCAGGGAAATTGGAACCCCAAACTTGGTCATAATATGATCTTGTAAGAAATCCATGACCGTATCTTCATTCACTTTACGTAACGGAATGGCCTCGACCCATCTAGTGAAGTAGTCAGTTGCCATCAAAATGTATTTGTGTTGCAAGGAAGAATTTGGTTTTATCTCTCCAATGATATCAATCCCCCATTGCTCGAATGGTTATGTTATCATCACATGATTCAATGGTCCTGCTGCTTTGGCTTGTCTTCCCCCACACCTCTGGCATATATCACACTTTCTGACATGGGCATGCACATCCTTGAACAGTGTGGGCCAATAGTATCCATCTCTGAGAATATTATGGGCTGTCATATCTCTGGAAAAATGACCTCTAGCAGGCTCATCATGTAACTATGTTATGACCTTCTTCACATATTCTTTCTCTAAGCATTTGAGAAGAACTCCATCATAATTCTTTCTGAATAATATTCCATCAATGATCTGATATGAAGCTGATTTAAGGCGCAATGCTCTTTGTTGTTTGGAATTCCAATGTTTTGGAAACAATCCTTCCTAAAGGTAATGAAAAAGGTCTCGGTACCAGGAATCTGGTGCTGTGAAAAGAGGACATACATCTATCATATGTAACTCAACTTCATTGTCCCAATTGTTTTCTTCATTGTTTTTACCTTCAGCCATTAGTTTGCATAGTCCTTGCCCTTTAACTATGGATGCTGGTTTGAATTAGAGGTCATATTATTATAAAGATGTTACCCAGTTGCCTCTTATTTCTCCTAATTATTTTTGTACGAAAAGAGACCTTACAGCTGGGTGTGGAACTATTACCTTCGTCCGGTTCTTAAGTATGTATAACCTGAATTGTTTTACCGCTTTGAAAACTGCATAATCTTGTTTATTGATAGCTGGGTAATTCAATTCGGCTCCCTACAGATCAGTGCTCATAAATGATATGGGATACTCATCTCCCCCATCTTCCTTCTGTGTAAGCATCGCTGCTAATGAATCGTTAGATGCGAAAGTGTACAAAATAAAATCCTTTTCAAAATTTGGACTTTTGAGAGATGGTGCATGAGCAATAGATGTATTTATTTTATTGAATGCATCCTTCTCTACATCACTCCGTTTGAATTATACACTTTATTTCACCATTTGCTGCAAAGGTTTAACAATTTGAGCGAAATCTGGTACAAACCTTCACAGAAAATTAATTGTCCCCATGAATGATTGCATACCTTTTTTGTTATGGGGTAAAGGGATCTGTTCTATGGCCTTGATCCTTTCTGGGTCTATGGAGATCCCTTTTTTAGAAACAACGTGACCTAGCAGCTTTCCTTCTATAACCGCACACAAACATTTCCTAGGATTCAGTGAGATCCCATATTTTTGATAAAGCTCGAAAATTTGTTTTAGACATTGGCTCCGTTGCCGGTAGTACATGACTAAAATGTATGCAAACAGATGATACCAAAGCAAGAGATTAAGGACTGGAGGAATAATTGTGGATAGAGCAGCCAGAAGCTCTCCAATTAAGAGCTCCCAATGAAGGAACAACCCTCTCTCGATTAAATACGGATACTCAGATACAAACTATTGTCGAAGAGGACCTTTGACTACGAGCTAGTGACTTTAGTATATGGAGTCGACTAGAGGATGAAACATACATTGGACGACACCTTATTATACGTCGACCAGAGGAAGGGAATTGGGTGACCTTTCAAGCGGCAGCCTCCAACCGAAGTATCCACTTACTCTTACCGACACATGAAGGATCACCCCCCTGCCAAATACAGCTTTCAAAGAGACAAAAAATTCATAACTATAGACAAATAGTTGTAGTGGGTCATCGAAAATAGAATTCGACATCAACCAACTGCAAGTCGACAACCGGTAAGAACGCAAGTTCCGTCGACCATAGTCCTGTAGAAATGAATAAACCAATAATCCCACCACCCTCACCTCCACCGCCACCACCTCTTGAGAGCAGTGATAGTGATTCAGACATGGGTCATGGATTGGCTCACATTCCTCTATATGAGGGGGATGAGGAACCCAGATGACACTGGCTCATCTGCGAGTCGACTTGGGAGGCTAACCAAGTTACAGATGAAGATAGAAAAATGGCACAGTTTGTCGATGCCTTAAGGAAAATGGCATTGACATGGTACATGAACTTTTTGGAAAGACAACCTAGAGCCACAAAAGTCAATATTAAGGCACAATTTTTGTCATTTTTCAAAACTCCAGATACCAAACACCTAGCAGCGAAAAAACTAAAAACCACATCACAAAAGCCAGGGGAATCTGTTCGTGACTACGATAAAGTTGGAAAGACCTTCTAAGCCAGCTGGACTATGTTAGAGATGAACAGTTACTAATCCAGTGGTTTCTTGCAGGGCTATCTCAGAAAGTGGACCGACACATCAGTCTGGAAATGTTCAAATCCTACGAAGATGTGCTCACAAAAGTTCTTCAAGTGGAGATGGATGATGAAATACCTGCTTACCTCATAGACCATAGATTGGAAGAACAGATTGCGAATGTATAGAAGTATCTAAATGAGTTAAACCTTAAGAATCAAGATATCTGGTGCACCAAATGCTCGACGACCGACCATTCCAAAGATAACTGTCGACAAGAATACAACCGACAGGACGTTCGATTCATATAGACCAAATCATTTTGTGACATTTTCCAGGAGCATGGGGATCACTTGACTAAATACTATCCATTCAACATGAAGAACAACAAAGCCTTCTGGTGTGCCATCTGCGAGACCAAAAATCATAACACGACTGACTGTCATTTGAACCTGAAGAATTGATAGAATTATCAGGCATTCTACCAAACTAATGCAGTGGCATAAAATAATGAGAAAAACAATCTAGAAAACAATTAGAATGGTCAAAGATACGACGGTCGACAATACGAGCACTGGTACAACAATCGATGTGCAGGCTATGGAGGAAGAGGTCGATTCCCTGGGAATCGAGACAATCAATCGACCCATCTAGTGCTTTACATGTTATAAAGAGGGACATCGGTATGCAGAATGTCCATATAAAGACAGAACTAATCTCAAATTCTGTACCCACTATGGGGTAGGGGATCACTCACTAGAGGATTTCCCTACCATGTTAGAAAAAAATATTACGAAAAAAATTGTTAATGTCTTGTCCTGTGTGCACAAAAATGATGTAATAAACACAAAAAATTTGCATATTGTAACTCGAAAAGGAACAAAAATAGGAGCTGATAACCCAAGAATCAGTAAAATAAAAGAGAAACATGTCTATCCTGACCCACTAAAAGAAAAACAAACATACAAATAAGAAACCAATGTATTCAAAGAAATTGCACGATAGGAAAATGTTCATGCATTCGACATAACACAATAAACGAATTAATCCAGCTCATTCAAAAAGACAACTCAGTATCCCAGTTCATCAATTTGCTTTATGAAATAAAATGTACCAACTCTGAAAAACAAACAAAAAACATCTGCAGCTTAAATAAAAAAGACAAAGGTGATGCCGACCCACCTGTCGACCTGGAAATCGAGGGGTACCATGTCCGACAAGTAGTGCTTGACTTCGGCTCACAAGTAAACATCATGAATCGTGAAACTTGGGAACAAATGGGCTCACCTCGACTCTATGAGTCATGCATATACCTGAAACTAGCTGACCAAGGCCTAATTGAACCCTATGGAGTTTGGAAAAACATCGTCATGACTATAAAAGGAATCTCGACCAAGGTTGATTTTGAAATCATTGACCCAAAGGAAGGATCCAGTTCCTTCCCAGTGTTAGTCGACCGACCTTGGGGTAGAAAGATGAAAGCATCCATATCCCTCGATAAGGAACGAATCAAATTAAAAGGAAATGGACCAAAGGTCATTATACCCATTCATCCATCTCAAGGGGAACCTTGGACTGAACCTATTGATGAAGAAGTCGATGTCTAACAACTATACCAGATCCAAAACAATGTAGATTACATAGAACCAAACATCCACGGAGAACTTCACTTAGGCAACCAAGACTCAGTTGGTTATAATTTTGATGCTGAATTATATGATTGGGAGATAAAGAACTATGAAACACAAGCAAGAGGGTGTTGGACTATACAAAAAGGGTAGAAAAAGCCCACCCAACAGTGCTTCATAGTGTCCATTGTTCCAAAAATATTTGAGAATAAAATCAGGGAACACCCTACCTTACAGCCTACCAACCTAAATACTACACTACTACCAAGATACAAGGAAAGGAAATCACCAGTCATGCATGTCGAGCAAGTGTCCAAAAATATTGGTGAACCTGGCCGACTTCAAAGTCTAGTTGAAACTTTTACATGACAAGTTGCTAGATGGTGGGATACCCATCAAACAAGACTGCAGACCTAGACAATTGCTTCAAGCTACTTTGTTGAAAGGTTTGGAGGAAATAAGCTAACCCAACAAGCTCAGATACCTATATTCACTCAAGGACAGAACCCAAAGGATAATATCAAAACCTGTGAAAAGGAGTGGAGAAGACTTGGATACAAGGATGAACGAGCATGGCCACACTTGTTCCCATCAACCCTCGCTGACTTACCAAACAAATGGTAAAATATGGAAGAAGCTAGAGGTGAAACCTTCTTATGGCACGAACTCATGGAAAATTTATTAAATATTTCAACTTTATACCACAAAATGCAAACTTGGTCGAAACAACAAAACAAGTTAAATAATTTATCCAGCCAACCGATAACAAACCCTTACAAGATAACCAACATACAAGGAAATGTAACAATATACAAACAAGGTTTGTTGGAGACATCTACCATCATACACACTCTTTTGGTCAAATTGGCCTAGTTAAACCACTATCCTAAGTTTAATTGACATCAGTGGAGCATTAATTGCCATCATCCCAGTCATACCCACGCCTACCTAAAGTCAAGGAGGCTAACTTAGCCTTCCCTACAGTCAAGGAGGCTAACTGGAGCACTCCAGGGGTGATCTGTGTGACATTAATGCACCTAATTACTAACTAGTGGTTACTTTCAGTTCAACCAATCAGTTACAGTCAGTTAAGGTGCCCCCATTCATTAAATATATTATTTAATGATTATTTTATTATTATTTAATGAACTGGAGTGAACAAGGCGCCTTCACCAACTTCTGATGGTCAGTTAAGCTTCAGTTAACCTCATCAGAGTTTATTGGAGTCATACAGTACTAGCACTTGATGGTTGGTTGCTATGACATGTGTTTGATCTCCTTCAGTTGAGATTAAGTCATTTATTGCACTCCAACTTCAGTTAGGGATTGCTGAGTCAATTAGTGTTTTTGTCAAGTGGTTAACTGAGTGGTATTGCATGGTAAAGAGTCAGTTAAGCTAGAATCACTCACTAAATTTGAATTGTCCCTTAGGTTTTCGAATTCTTCATTGAGTTAAGCTATGGCTCATGCATGGGAATTGTAACCCTTTATTGTTTATAAAAGATACAAAGAGGAAACCTATTATGGTTCCAATTATTGCTAATTCATGAGTATTTGTCAATTATTCTTTGATGATTTTGATTCCTAGTTCCTAGATCATGTGCAAGAATTAATATGGTATCAGAGCTTACGGCGGCACGAAGAACAATCTCTCAAGAACAAGATTTTTGACAGATTTCTCCATGAGAAGTGAGCAATAGCTCAAAATTCCAGCACTGCACCAGAAGCCAAGGCTTACCACTCAATATCCCAAGTAAAGAACTTGTTGATCAAGCTTGCTTGATTGACTATGCTGGGTGTGATGAAATCCTAAAATGTGTAGGCTGTCCGACCTTATTTTGCCCTTCATGTTTTGATTTTCAGGTTTCTACAGGTGAAGCATTCGCTACAAGCAAATCCAGATGGCCTCCTCAGCGGCCTCCTCAGTACCTATGTTGACTCCATACAATTTACACACATGGAAACTCAGAATGGAGCATCAGCTAAAAGGAAAAGGACTCCACAGAGTCACCATGGACACTGAACCGGAGCCTGGATCCACCATAGAAAAATCAAGATTCTTCAACAAAAAGGATGAAGCCTTCGGTTTCTTATGCCTCTCTATTTCCAATGATCTTCTCTTCCATCTTACGGATCTGAATACACCAAAAGAAATATGGGACAAATTGGAATCACTATATGGAAAGCATGATGACATGAGAGTTTATCAACTCGAAAATGAACTCATGTCTCTCCAACCTTCCAATTTCGAGACTCTGAATGATTTCTTTACAAAGTTCAAGAATATAGTTTTTCTCTTGAAGCAATGCAAAGTGGAGAAGGAAGATGATTAGTTAATCCTAGCCATCCTCTCCAAACTCAGGGCTGATTATTCAGTTTTTTTTCTACATTCCGTGCAGGGAAGCTCACAACTCCCAAATGGAATATGCCTACACTTGATGCCGTCATTGAGTCCCTAACTAGTGAACATGACAAGCTTGTCCAAATGGGGATCATCCGATCTTCCCGTGACCAATCCCTCCATGTCACACAGCCCAAAGATGTGAAGGGTAAAGGAAAGCAACAGAAAAATCAGAAAACTAAATTTGATACTCCAAATCCTAGACTTGAAAATCAGCAGCATGATGAATCTTCCAGCTCAAGGAAGAACAAAGGAAAAGGGCACAATGGGAAAGAAAGAGTCAAGTGTTCTTACTGTGGGAAGGGTTTTCACCCTGAACATGTCTGCATGAAGAAAAATCTTGATGAAGCAACCTCTCTCCTTGAGAGGAATCACATCAATCTTCCAGAGAGCTTTCGGAGGAGAGATCAACAAGACCGGGAACCACAACATGAGAAAGGTCACGCCCTCATGGCAAGCACTTCGAAGTCCAAATCACTGCTGATTGATAGTGGAGCTTTGAATCACATGATGGCTGAAAAAGACTCTTTTTCATCCTTGGAGATCAGCAAATCCATCCCCATCCACTTGGGAGATGACTCCACCATCATTTCCAAAGGACAAGGTACTGTAAATCTAGAAAATGGTTCTTTTTCTAATGTTTTGTATGTACCATCTCTAGCAGCAAATCTCCTTAGTGTCTATCAAATGACACATACAGGAATGCCTAAGAGGGTCTCTTTCAGCCCAAATGATGTTGAGATAACAAAAATTTCATCCGGGAAACTCATTGCAAAAGGCCATGCAGATCATCATGCAAAAGCCTATGAGTTCTCTCACTTTGTTGCGGATGAAAAGCCCACCGCTTTGCTAACTCATGGAAATGAGGTTAGTAGGATGTGGCATGAAAGGTTTGGCCATTTTAATTTCAAATATTTGCAGCAATTACAGAAAAATTCCATGGTTGAAGGCCTCCCAGTCATCAAGGCAACCGCGGGAGTCTGCAAGGGCTGTGTGATTGGAAAGCACCCTGAGCACAAGTTCGATCGGGGAAAGGCAAACCGAGCTACAAGCATATTGGGGCTAATACATTCTGATATCAGTGTTCCAATGCCTGTCACATCCATTAATGTATCAAGGTACCTCCTTACCTTTATTGATGATTTTTCTAGGTATACATGGGTTTTCTTTCTCAAAAAGAAATCAGAGGTATGTGAAAAATTTTCTGAATTGAAGGCTTTGATCGAAAATTCCTCTGGGCTTAAGATCAAGATATTGAGATCTGATAATGGAGGGGATTATGTCAATAATTAGTTTCTGTCCATATGCTCCCAAAGTTTTATTCAGGTCCAACACTCAATTCCCTACACTCCTAAGCAGAATGGAGTAGCGGAAAGGAAGAACCGGTCTCTCAAAGAGATGACCACCTACATGTTGGAGTCAAAGAAGCTTGCTGAAAATTTGTGGGCTGAAGCCATGCATGCTACAGCATACATTCAGAACAGGGTTCCACATTCATCAGTGAAAGTTAAGACTCCTTTCGAAGCATACTTTGGACACAAGCCAGATGTGTCTAACCTACGGGTGTTTGGGTCCACTGCATGGGCCCGGATTCCGCTTGATAAAAGAAGGGCTTTGCAACCGCAGAGCATAGAATGTCTGTTTATTGGATATCCTGATGAATCTAAAGGATTCAAGTTGCTGTATATCAAGACCAAATATATCATCATCGAGAGAAGTGTCAAGTTCGATGAGCCTCTTCAGGAGGTGGAACTAGTGGAGGAGAAAACTATTGAAATTCCTTCCTATCCCACTGAATATTTGGATGATGAAATTGGGGATGATGACCCTGATTTGGATCCTCTTATTTCTGATATCAGTGTGCCACAAAAATAAGATACTGAATCAGAACCTGAAGTGCAAAATCATCTTCCTACATGGGCCCGACAGACACTCTCCTCCGCAAGAGACAACATTGGAAATCCGGATGATCCAAGGAGAACCAGGTTTGATTTCCAAAGAGCAGGTATTGCACTCTCTTGTTCTGATATTTTGTTGTGAAAAACTTGCTATTTGATGATTATTTCAGATCAAAAATCCTACTACCATGCTTGGAAGGATCCGAGATGGCAAGTTGCCATGGATGAAGAGATGAATTCTCTTCAGAAAAACACTACTTGGGAGCTAGTTTCTCTTCCTCCGGGAAGGAAATTGGTTCAATGCAAGTGGGTGTTTCGGACAAATTTTGCTGCTGATGGAAGCACCTGAAAATATAAGGAAAGGCTGGTAGAAAAATGTTTCTCTCAGGTCCAAGGAGTGGACTACCATGAGACCTTTGTACCGGTTGCAAAAATGGACTCCATCCACCTTGTTTTGGCTATTTCCGCATCCAAGCACTGGGAGGTGCATCACATGGATGTTAAGTCAGCCTTTCTGAATGGAGATCTTCATGAGGAGATATACATGAAGCATCCTAGGGGCTACATCACTGATCCATCTTTGGTTTTCAAGCTAAAGAAGTCATTATATGGGTTAAAACAGGCCCCAAGAGAGTGGTATTCCAAGATGGATGCCTTCCTTCTCTCGCAAAACTTTCAGAGATGTAGATCAGATCCAAATGTGTATTTACAGAAGCATGATGTTCATCTTCTTATTATTTTTTTATATGTTGATGACTTACTGATCACAGGTATCACAATTGCCTCCATTTCAGCCATCAAAACTGCTCTCCACAATGCCTTTGAAATGAGTGATTTGGGGCTTCTAAAACAATTTTTGGGGCTCTAAATCGAGCAAAATTCTGATGGGATTATGGTCACTCAGTAAAAATACATTTCAGACCTGTTAGTAAAGTTTAACATGGCTGAATGTAGGCCTGCACCATTCCCTTTCCTTTCAGGGATCAGCCTTGAAGAAGGAAAAAGCACACCTCCCATGGACTGTACTATCTATCGACAGCTAATTGGTAGCTTGTTGTACTTGACACATTCTAGGCCTGATATTTGTTATACCGTGAATGCTATATCAAGATACATGCAGCAGCCTCATGATATTCATTGGAAGGTAGCCAAGCGGATCCTCCAGTACATTTAGGGAACCAAGACCTAAGGCATTCACTATGCTGCAGATTCCGAGCTAGAGCTGGTTGGATACACAGATTTTGATTGGGTGGGTGATTCTATTGATCAGAAGTCAACTTCTGGATATGTATTCATGTTTGTTGGCCCTATTTTCTGGTCAAGCAAAAAGCAGGCTGCCATAGCACTATCTTAAGCAGAGGCCGAGTATCGAGGAGCGGTGAATGCTTGCATCCAAGCAGTTTGGTTGCAAGGCATTCTTTCAGAGTTTGATCTTGGTAGTACTTTGTCCACTGTTCTCTTCTGTGAAAACCAAAGTGCTATTAAGATATCCACGGATCCAGTTACCAGCCAGAGGACCAAACATGTAGAGATTCACATGCACTACATCAAGGAGCTAGTGCATGACAGGACCATCATTCTGCAATACTGCCTGACTGATGAGCATATTGCAGACATCTTCAGCAAGAGCTTTTTAGAAAAGAAGTTCACTTACCTCCATTCACTA
>LPNX011026871.1:634031-737323 GCA_001517045.1 Pseudotsuga menziesii | reverse complement strand
TATATTATTTAATGATTATTTTATTATTATTTAATGAACTGGAGTGAACAAGGCGCCTTCACCAACTTTTGATGGTCAGTTCAGCTTCAGTTAACCTCATCAGAGTTTATTGGAGTCATGCAGTACTAGCACTTGATGGTTGGTTGCTATGACATGTGTTTGATCTCCTTCAGTTGAGATTAAGTCATTTATTGCACTCCAACTTCAGTTAGGGATTGCTGAGTCAATTAGTGTTTTTGTCAAGTGGTTAACTGAGTGAGATTGCATGGCAAAGAGTCAGTTAAGCTAGACTCACTCACTGAATTCGAATTGTCCCTTAGGTATTCGAATTATTCATTGAGTTAAGCTATGGCTCATGCATGGGAATTGTAACCCTTTATTGTTTATAAAAGATACAGAGAGGAAACCTATTTTGGTTCCAATTATTGCTAATTCATGAGTATTTGTCAATTATTCTTTAATGATTTTGATTCCTAGTTCCTAGATCATGTGCAATAATTAATAAGGTCAAAACCACAGTCGACAAGACTACAATTAGAAAATGAAAACACAGAAGGAAAAATATTTTGATGGAAATCCAGCCATGTCGAAACGACCAAACCTATTTGCACAATCCTGAAAGTCAAAACAACTGATAAACAAGATATTGACAAAATGACTGCAAACGACTTCCCTGCCACATTCTCATAGTTCAAAGAAGGAATTCGACCGATCAATGAAGCAAAAGAACCAGATTGGCTAGATGCTAAAGTCAAAACTAAAGAATTCGACATCTCAAATGATGATTGACCAAAAATGGCAAAGATTGGTGACTACTGGAGCGAAGAATAGATCACAGAGATAGTGAACTTATTAAAGGAGTTCCAAGATGTATTTGCTAGAGATTACAAAGACCTAAAAGGCTTAGTCCACAAAATGGGAGAGGTGAAAATTGATACTAAACCTAATGTTCGACCTGTGAAGAAAAGGCCTTATAAACTAGCTCACATATACAAGGAGATAGTCAAAAAGGAAATCGATAACATGTTGGCAGCACGCATCATCTACCCTATCGACCAATCAGAATGGGCAAGTACAATGGTTATACAACCTAAGAAACATGACCTGACCAAACTAAGAATTTGTGTCTACTTTAGGGAACTAAACAAAGTAACACTGACAGAGCCATTTCCAACCCCTTATGCAGATGAAATCTTGAATGAAGTTGTAGGACATGAATGCTACTCATTTACAGATGGATTCTCAGGCTATAACCAAGTACCAATTGCTAAAGAAGACCAGAAGAAGACAACCTTTGTGCATGAATTTGGTTCATTTTCTTACAAAGTTATGCCTTTTGGATTAAAGAATGCACCTACAGTGTTCTCTCGAATTGTTATCAAAACATTTTAAGAATATATCTATAAGACCATGGCAGTATACTTTGATGATTGGACAATATACTCCATGTTAAAGGATCATTGCAAATGGCTCAGACTTATGTTGGAGAGATGTTGACATATTCAACTATCCCTAAACATTAAGAAATGAAAATTTGTGACCCCCATAGGGATATTATTAGGGCACATTGTCTGTAAGGAAGGCATTAAGGTTGACTTTGCAAAGATCAAAATTATTCTCGACCTAAAACCACCAGTAAACCCAAAACAAGTCAGGGTGTTACTTGGCCACACAGGCTATTACAGAAAATTCCTAAGGTATTATTCAGATATGACTTATCCTCTTGAAGAACTATTAAGAGAAGATCAATAGTTTAACTGGATAGAGGAGTGCCACATATCATTCAAAAAATTAAAAATAAAACTAGTCGAAGCACCAATCCTAAAGTTTCCAAATAGGTCGATTAAATTCCATGTTCATATTGATGCATCAGGCCTCGCAATAGGAGCAATACTAACTCAACCAGGAGATGATGGAATGGATTATCCTATAGTCTATAGTAGTAGAAAGTAAAATAAGGTTGAAAGAAACTATTTGACAACAGAAAGAGAAGCGCTAGGAATGGTCTTTAACCTACAAAAATATCGACATTATCTCTTATCTAACCCATTTGTATTCTATACCGACCATCAGGCCCTGAAGAACCTAGTCAATAAACCACTACATCATGGAAGGATCTGTCGATGGATACTTATTTTCCAAGAATTTGAGTTTGAAGTCGTTGTCTGACCAAGCAAGTTAAATGTAGGTCCCAACCATTTATCCCGAATCGACACAGGAGAAGAACCAACAGGGGTCGACGATGACTTACCTGATGCACATTTATTTTGGATAGAAGCAGTCTCAGCAGAACTAGAAGAAATAGCTCAGTTCTTAGAAGATGGACATGCACCAGAAGGTATGAGTATCGGGAAAAAGCAGATATTAGCTATGAAGGCTGCACCATACAGTCTTATAAATGGATTTTTATACAAAATGGGATTAGATGACATCCTCAGAAGGTGTGTACTAGAACATGAATGAGACCACATTATTCATGAAGCACACTATGGACCTGCAGGAGGACATTTTCAAGTGGACAAAACTGCAAAGAAAATCCAACAGTCAGGATTATGGTGGCCAACACTCCACGGAGATTGCAAAAATTTTGTTAGTCGATGTGATAGATGTCAACGATTAGGTCGACCTCTTCCTAGCACAAAAATTACTTTGATATTAAAAAACCAAAGTTTGACATTTGAAATTTGGGCCATACACTTCATAGGACCATTCGCTATACCAACAAAAAGGACAGGTGCAAGGTATATCATTATTGCAGTGGAATATGTCACTAAATGGGCAGAAGCTGAACCAGTTGATACATGTTCTAGTGAGATAGCTGCTAAGTATATCTATGAGAATATCATCACTAGATTTGGATGCCCACTAACCCTAATTAGCGACCATGGAACACACTTTATCAACAGAACTATCAGAACCCTAACCGACCAGTTCCAAATCGACCATCGTCGGAGTACCGCATACCATCCTCAGTCGAATGGAGCAATTGAAGCATTTAATAAAACACTAACAAGAGGATTAACCAAAATATGTAATGTTGATAAGGACGACTGGGATGAGAAAATACCTGTAGTATTATGGGCATACAAAACATCATATAAATGATCGACCGACCAAACTCCTTTTCGACTAGTCTATGGACAAGAAGTAGTAGTTCCACTACACTTCCGACAACAGACACATATTATCACAGAAATATTACATGTCGATGTCAAACAGGGAAGGAAGGACTGACTATTTCAACTTAGCAAGCTGGAAGAGCACCGACTCATGGCTATCCAACACCAAGAAATCTAGAAACAACAACTGAAAGCATTACACGACCACAACATCAAGAACAAAAACTTGTCGGTGGGAGACCTTGCTTTACTATACAATAGTTGGGTCAAAGGTAAACCTAAGAAGCTCCACACATAATGGATGGGACCTTATGTTATCGAAGAGATACATCCCAATGGATTAGTTCGACTAAGGATGTTACAGGGAATAGTATTTCAGAAGCTCCTTAATGGAGCCCGACTAAAACGCTACAGAAACTAAAAAAATAAAATAAATCATATAATGACCATAACCGTCAACCAAAATCCATAAAAACTTAAAAAATTTAAAAACCAACAAAAATATCACACTTACAGAAAACTATGACAGGAAATCATCATCTCGACAACTGCCATCATGGCCATCGACATAACACCATCTACCATTCTCATCACTGACATCGACCAATGACCCTTATATTCCCATAGAACATTCATAACATCGAGCACCGAAAGCAATCCATCATTAACACACACTCAAGTATTCCAGCTGGAACATCACGTCCACCATTAATACACCCATCGACGCACACATCCACAACATCGCCTATAAATACTGGATCACCAAAGGATCATTCATCACAATCCATACAGAGAGAGCATCAGAGCATCTAGCTGACTAAAAGCCAAGAACCCCTTAGTGAAATCGACCACCAAACCGACATAATGGCCCCCAAACAAACTAGATCCTTGACCAAAGCCAAGGAAATACATGCTGCGAATACACCTTTAGTCCATAGGTTGAAAAACATCAAAAAAATTAAAGTACAGGAAGGCTCATGGAAAAAACTATGGATCAAAATACAAGAATGGGCCTTTGTTGACAAAAAGGCCACTCAAACAATAGAGAAAATCAAACACAACACTATCTTCACCTATGCCAATGCACCACTTATGGCCAGCTTTGGTGGCATGAAGGAAACTATTGTCAAATTCATCATCAGTTGATATCACAATGGCTGGTTCTACTTCGACCAGCTGGTTGACATCTCTGGAGAGGTCATCTCCAAGCTGACCGGTCTCTCTAATGAAGGAAACCCCGTACCAGTCGAAATCAAAGAAGGACTGGTTGAAGAGCTCACTAGGTCCTCTTTGGGTAAGAACTCCAAGGGGTTGATGATTAGCCAAATCACAACCCGCACACCACAGATTTTGGCCAAAATAATTGCAATAACACTCACTCTGGAGGGTCGAGGCAGTGACCTTAAGTTGGATGTGCTAGAAGCTGTCGACACCATTGCCACCGATGGATGAATATACAGATGGGATGAATATGTCACCGACATGGTGAAGACCATCTGTGAAATATGTCAAGAAACGGGGGGAATCATCAAGTTCCCCTCCCTCATCTTATGGATTGTCATGTACCACATTTTCCCAGAGGGGATTCCAATCTTTCGAGAACCATCGAAGTTCGACATGTGGAGATTTAAACCATTCTCCCAGAGAGGAACCTTGCATGAGCTTGAGAGTGGGAAAGTACTGTTGGAGAACTGGTTTCAATAGCTCCAAGTCCGCATGACTAGATGGAGGGTGCCTCAAAACATCCGAAGAAATCTCCCAATGAACTCCCACATCCAACTAGATATCAACCATACCTTGGTGTGGTACATGCAGGGAGATAATTCAAACACCAAAGCCCTCGACTACTATCCCTCTATTGACCAGATCTTCCAGGAACTGTCTCGACATGATGAAACAAAAATACCAGTACCAGTAGCCGCAAAGCAGATCGAATTTTCAATCAAGGAGCTGCTCACAGACCAAGAAAAAGAAGAAGACTATGAGCTCAACCTCTATATTAGTACATTTGTGTCAGAGGAGACACCGGTCGAACACACCGATCGACTGCAAATAACCATCAAACCTTTGACCGCAAAGAGGGAAAAGCCCCAGCCCGCAAATCTGCAACCACAGTAGTAGATAATTCCTCAAGATGCAGAAAGTGTCATCCCGACCTAGGATCCAGGGCTGGAGACAGAGCTAGAAAACCCTAACTATGCTGTTACAAAAGGAATTATTCGAAAATTGTCACAGGAGATAGCAGCGGCTAGGAAGAAGCTCAAAACACAACAACAACAACAAGGTAAAGGTAAGCATAATATTATCCTTGCCAACTCATAAGAAGACAAGGAGGAACTAGAAGCCATGGCCCTCGACATCATAGAGGATGCTGTAGCAAATAAAGTGTCAGTTGAAACCCAGTTCTAGAGATTTGTTGATGCAGGAGCACAAGTAGGCCGACTGAAGAAAGCTAAGACTACGACTACGCCTGAAAACATTGTCGATATTGTGTCGATGCCTCCACCCCCATCACCAATGAAAATAACTAAGGAACAAGTACCAGCACCACAGTCTGTCAACCCCCTCGACTTATGAAAAAGTGCGATGACGGAGGCTGTAAAAGCAAAATTCGATATAGATAGGGATTTGCAAGCTTTTATTGAGAAATTGCCTGAGTTGTTTACATCAGCTTAAAATATCTCTACAAAATCACCTCTCTTCATGACTGGAGGATACCAACCAGGACAGGATGCATAGTCCAGAATCTTTGCAACCATTACGTCGAATTTCGAGAGAAAATTCGACAAGGAATATAAAGTGATTGCACGTCGATCCTCAACTATTACACTGATCGTACTCATACCCCAAGCCAACCTACCATCCATCGCACTGACTAAAGTAGAAACCATGGAGGATATAACCCAAAAAATTAACCAATTTTTCTCCAACGTAGACTCACCCCCTCGACTCGACAACCCACCACTCACCCACACTTCCCCTAAAGCAATCACCCTCGATCATTCACCACCACCATCTCCACCACTACCACCACCCCCTGACTCATCGAAAGGCCCACCACAACTAACTGCATCCAAAGAACCAGAGATGGTAGTCATCCCACCTCCCCAACCAGAGAAACCATCAACCTCTATCCCTCAAACCAAAGATCCCGCCTCGACTGTTGCAGGTACATAGGAAGCAGATAAAGAAAAGAATAAGAAGAGGAAGGAGAAACAGAAGAAGGAGCATCAAGGAAAGCCTTCAAAGGTCCAAATTAGATTAAAGGATGAAAGCTCCCTGATCGACACAGAGTTAGGACAACTCCTCAAAACCCTAGCAAGTGAAGCAAAGATGAGGAGTGAGCAAAGAAATAAAGAACTCACGGACAAAAACGCAGAATAGGTCGAGTTTCTCAACAAATGCAGGAATCTGGTCCAGTCTGTCATGTCGATCCCCATAGAGATCGACACAGAAAAACTGCTCGAAAGGTCATATTAGCTATTTGAGTGCATGGTGTCGACACTCCAAGCTCACATTTAGGAAATAAAGGAGGAAAAAAAAGAGGAAACTGCCCAACTCCTAATGGCACAACACACTGCATTTTCTGAAGCCTATAAGGTGCTGCAGGATCATATGGAGGAGTCTGTCATAAATGAATAAGTACTAAGAGACTGGCCTAATTACTACAGGCAATTTTATCAGTAGACTTAATAGACTCAACAAGGGATTCATGCATTAGAGAGAAGAAAAACCACTGAGGAAGCCCTCAGAACGACAATAGAAGAACATATAGTGCTTGAAACTGCCAAACTGTAGAAACTAGAAAGGGAAGCACATCAATGGGTGCAACAAGATCTTCCTAACTTAGAGAAAGTCACCATCATCTGCTCGCAGATGAAATGACTTATCAAGTCTACAAAGGAGAAGGACCAGTTCATGGGTCCCGACATGGAGAGGATAGCTGAAGTTTCCATTTCAGAGAAGATGTCAATCTTATCAAGCTTGACCACACTCACCATCGACATCCAGAAAATTTTGCAGAGTTGGACAGATTTCCAACATCACCTCATAGTCATAGCCCCAGCCATTGTAGAAGTCTGCGTACAAAAAATATTGACCATCATACTTCACAGCCCATCGCAATAACTATGGAGACCATGAAGAATTTTTGTACCTCCCTGTTTCTTCAGGATGAAGAAATGTTTTGTTCGTGGGGGAGATGTAGAAGGAGCAAGTTGACTAACGTTGAATTGAATGATAGCCGACTTAGTCGATCAGCCGACTAAGTTGATGGGCCAACTTAGTCGATCAGTCGACTAAATTGGTCGGTCGACTAAAATAGAGATTAGGTCAGCCACCTAAGGTCGTGTTGATTCACCGAACTGACAGGTAGATATTTTGTAACCATTCTGTAATCATATATATTAAGCTGTTGAGATAGATGAGAACTTAGTTCAGTTCTCTATGTTGTATGGACTCATTCATATAATATAATCTGTTAATTCACCTATTTGTTCTTATCTCTTGTCTCTGTTTTATATATATGTTTTAGTGTGTATTATTGGTAACCTTGTGTGATCTGTGAGATTACAACAATATACTACAACACTACGGCCAATCAGACTGTGGAAAGCTATATCCATAGCCCTCTGGAAAGTAGCTCCAGTGTTGATGAGTCCAAAGGGCATTCTTCTATAAGCAAAATTTCCCCACTTTGTTCTGAATGTAGTTTTAAGTTGTCTTCTTCAGCTACTAATACCTGATTATAGCCAGAGAATCCATCTAGTAATGAAAACACTCTGCAATATTTGTTCCATGGGTGGGACTGGATAGTTATCTTTATCCGAAGCATGATTGAGGTTTCTAAAATATACACATAGCCTGATTTCTCTGGATTTCTTCCTCATTGGAACCAAATTTGACACCCATTCCGAATGTCTGACTTTGAATATAATTTTATCATTCAATAATTTTTTCACTTCACTCTGAATTAAAGGTTCTAGTTTTTTATGCATCTTCCTCAAAGGTTGCTGATAAGGCTTGACTCCAACTCTAATAGGGATGACATGTTGTGTAATCTTTGTTTCATATGTTTTAAGCTCTTCATATGTCGAGGAAAACACATCTTTGTATTGTTTGAACAAACTAATGAACTTATTTCTTTCTCCTGGAGAACAACACTTTCCCAAATTTACATATCTGGGTTTAACTTTAGTTCCCAAATTTATTAGCTTGAATTGTAAGGACGAGCTGCGAGTTTTGACATTTGTTGGCCTTCTGAGTTTGTTGTCTAGATTAAACGTTCGCTCTAAGGTTCTGACTCCTTTAGGAATAAAGTTGTCGAATTTTAATTCAGCTTGGTCAGTGGGAAGCTTTTCCTCTGGTACTTCAAGTGCTTTTAACAATTTTTCTTTCTGTTGAGGCACATTACACATTTCAAACAGTGAGATATTTTCCTTAGCCCTTTTAATATCTTCCACAATATTATACTCCATATTATGTTCTTAGAGATTCTTCTTTACATTATCAATTTTCTCTTCAACAGGATTAACAGGCATGTTGATTTTCTTTGTATTTTGACTTGTAATGGTGAATTCAAGTATTTTATTAGCGGTGGTGCTCTTCTAAATCTTCTTTACATTCTCTTGAAGTCTCTTAATTTTTGGGAGTATGGAATTGTCTTTATTTAACAAACCTTGACTTCTCATTGTCACGTTTGTTTCTGATGTTTCTTCCTGTTTCCATGAACCTTCCTCTTCTGTATCAAAAAGTGAGACACATTCCTATAAAACTAAAGCATCCTCTTCTTTTTTTTCTATGGGTTGATTAATTTTTTCTTCCTGCTTATCATCTTTTGTTAGTTTAGATTCCAATAGCTGATTCATTACTAATGTCATCGATTTGATCCATTGAGGGAAATTGTTTTCAGAATGAGGTTTCTAATGAAAGGTGCAAAAATTATCCATCCCTACCTCAGTTAAATTCATTGATGCAAGACTGTGTGGAGGAGGTTGAGATTGGTTGTTATCTTCTCTCCTTTTATAGTAAGTCTTGTATGCTTTATGAGCCTCCTTTTCTTTCTCCAAATCGATCACTCTATTGGATAGCTTCTGCATCATCTTCACCATCCCTTCAAAGTCATGTGATTGCTCATCCTTAGGCTTAGTCAGTAACAATGCTTTCTTACCAAAAAAAAATTCTCCTGACTACTCAAGATAATCTTATATGCTCTCTTTTTCAGCTTCTACCCTCTCGGCTTATTCATAAGTTTCTGACAATGTAGGTTTGACTGACATCTTGGAAAACATGGCCAATTCAGGTCTGGGAGATGAAGTATAGTATTCACTCAGAAATTTATCAGATGGTTTATCAGTTGTAGAAAAATTCTTTAGATAAGCAGCAAACCTTTGAGTGAAACTATGCACTTTTTCCTTTCTTTCTTTCTTTAAAGCACATAACCCTTTCATCAGAGCTACATGAGTTTTTTGTACTGCATATTTACTTCTAAATATTCTTTCAAAAGTATCCCATTCTGTGATTGAGTTTGCAGGAAGAGAAAAATACCATGAGACTGCTGCTCCTTTCAGGGTATGAGGGAATAATCTACAAACTACATTTTCATGTTCTCCAGCCCGTAGTCCTTCTATAGCCAAGTAAAATATTTGCAAATGATCATCTACCAAAATATTTTCACTTGGGTCAAACTCAGTCAACATTTTCTCAAAATCCTGAGGTAAGTCATGCAAAGGAGGTGCTAGGTTTAATGGTGATATAGCCCTCCAAGTAGGTGGTGGATTTGGTGGGTTAGGTGGCTGATTCGTGTTTACATTTTCCATGATTTTAAGTGGAGAGTGAGGTGGTGAATGAACAGGGGTATGAACAAGTGAATAGTAAGGTGTATCTATGTCCAATTGATTTAGAGGTTGAACAACTTCCTGTAAGGTTGTTCCTACCAGTTCTTCAAAATCTTCAACCAACATTGAGTCTTCCAATATAGGACGGTATTTCTTTCGATATTCTCTTTTGGGTAAGGCAGGGATAATCAGTAATCCTCTAATATTCTTTGCATAAGTCCTAGTAAATCTTCTCAAATCGTCAACTACTTCATTATCGACAGAATACAGATGCTCTTTACCCTTTTATTTTGGATTTGGATTGGGAAACCAATTGCTTTCAGAACTGTCTCTAGTGGAATAATCTCGAGAAAATGGGTTTCCTTGGCCAGCCATGCACCGACTGCCCTCCTTCTAGCACCAAAACCTGTTGATGCCTGGAAATCTGCAGGTAACAACAACTACGGATTCTCCCCAGTAAACATTCCCAACTAGCCCGTTAGTATTTGGTATGGGGAATCCGTTTGGTTTATAGTCTGGCTACTGTAGGTCAAGCAACAAAATACAAGGTTTTACTAGTTATGGCCTGGTCCACCGTGCATATTTTAGTTTTTTGAATTTAAGTATGATATGCAAGTGCCTATCTAAGAATGCAGATTGATAGAGAATACGAGGAGCGATCACAATGTGATGCGCAGGTTCTTACCTCTCGTCTTAACTCACTTGCATCTAAATCACACACAGCAAGAAACTAAAACTAACTATCTAACCTATCCCTAGGGAGCAAGATTATCATTTATCAATGAGTAATGTATTTTTGTGCATGCATTAAGAAAAATAACAGATAGTAGTTACTTATTTCAAAACACATGAACATTAATAGATATATAAACAACAAGATAGCTCATTGTTTATGAAAAGCCTTCATTACTCACAGTGGAAATTTCATAGAATAAACTAGAGTGCATTCATAACAAGAACATAGGTTTAAAGAGTTAGAACGATCTCACAGTTAATGGATGCAAGCTGAAAATGAAATAGTTCACATTCAACAAATCCATAGCACAACATTTGAAATCTTCCACCAAGCTTTCTCCAACAGGAAACTTGTAATTCTTATTGCAAAAGGAAATAGTTCTTCTTACAACATAATCTCACAAATCTATCTGGGAAAAAGTCCTCTCCACTATCTAACTCTCCTATACTTATACTACGAGCAAAACTCTTGGGCTGCCCCTCGGTGACCTTCGGGCTCCCCCCAACCATTCAAAACCACCCTTTTGTCTCTTTGTGAGTGCTCATGATTTATACAATACGTTACATTTCAGATTAAGTTTTTAGAGCACTTTATAAAAGGGACCAGCTTGGTAACTGACGAACTTTTCCCAAGCCTGGGCATCTACTGCTATCGATTCTGCTCAGTAATCCATTGGTCTTTTTGAGATCCCATTGATCTCAGACCTTCACTCTCTTCTTTTCCTTGAGCAACATCTCTGCTTCGTTATGCTTCGGCTTCTTCTTTCCTTACTTCCTACCTTCTGCCTTGTACTTTAGCCATGTCTTCTTTGCAGCAATCATCGTTTCATGAACATATCATATTTTTAGACCATTTAGTGTTTAACAAAGTAACACAAACTGTATCAATACATGCATTCTGTAAAATGAACTATAAATAGAGTTCATGAATCCAAATGATTCCAGGTAAGATAAAATCAAAAGGAGGGTCCAAAATTTAAAAAATTTGGGGAAAAAAGTTGCAGCTGCAACAGGACTATAGTTTTGTTGCTCTTTAATTCCTCCTCTTTAATGTATCCAAGGGGTTCCTTATATAGCACTCCAAAGGGGTAATGGAGGGTCAAATCCGACTGATATCGAGGCATATGGAAGGCCAAGAGTCAATTGGTTCAGACACATATGAAGGAAAACTCAAAAAATATTTGGATTTATGCACACATCTCAATGTACATGGGTTTGAGGTCAAAAGTCATGTGTACACACAAGTATGGGATTAAAAGTCACATACAACAATAAACAAGTGTTTTTAGGGATGAAATTGGAAACATCAAAGTATAATATCAGTCCATGGGTTCTAAAGAGTCTGCAGAGGGACATGGAAGGCCATAAATATGTGATCAACCATGTGTGGTAAAATCAACTATAACAATACTCGGTAGCCACATTGATCCTATTCATCAGAGGAATCCACTGTGGAGGTGCCCTGTAACAGGCATGAATCAGATCATCATCTAGATTCTACCTACCGTCATCAGTAACCCCATCTAGTAGGTTCTCCACCTACAGTTGAAGATCATCTAGACCCTGTCAATCCCTACGAGGGTCTGGTACGAGTGGGTCTGGTCCTATAACTATGCCCATCCGTTGGTGGTAACCTGCCAATGGGCGAGGACTAAAATATGCACATTCACACAAAGATGTCATCGGTCTATGCATATCATCATCTAACTATCAACTAGATAAAGTACTCTATGTATGAATATAAGCACAAAAAATTCATTTATACATACCAGCTGGTCCCCAGGCTTGACCTGGAGGTTGAGTCATCTTTGCATCCCCATGATAGTTCATCCCAAGATAAGGGTAGTCATCAATGACTACCAGGAGATTACACCGCTGATATAACACCTCCTGCATAAAGAAGTGGAGCACTATGCCATCTCCCTTTCACACCATCATGTCGCACCACCGGTGCATCCATGGCTCTCGCGGCCCACTCTCCCGCACTGGTGTATGCAGATGAAGAGTCGATACTCTCTTAAAGAAGAATGCACATAGGAAGGAGGAAAAGTAGAAATCCCCTCCAAATTTCTTTGCGTGGTTCAACGCACTCCGAATTGCAAGTAAATACATCTGGGCCCATCTGTAGTAGGTGCCCCCCATGGCACTCTCCACCATTTGGAGATGCCCTCCTGATATCTTGTGGTTCCCTAATGAACCCAAGATGCACAATACTGTTGCTGCGATGACCCATGTGGTAAGGTCTTCAATATCACAAATTAAGATGTGTAACTTGCGCACATACACATAACCATAGTCACATCCTCTCACAAATCTCATCTAGAGTCTCCACGTGAGAGAGATTTGCTGGAAAATCTCCAACTACTCCCAGCATCGAGAGCCTAGTCAAGAAGTATACATCCTCTAGCGTAATCTCCACATGTTTCCCTTGTATTATGAAAATTTCCCTCCTAACATCCAAAAATATCACTAGTGTCTCAAGAAGAAAGCACAAGCTCTTCATCAAGGGGATCCGCATAAAATTGAATAGCCCATAATAGGCTAGTGCACCTCATACATTTGCATCCTGTAGAACCTCCTCTCGTATATCTTTGCAGTCCCACTCCCTCCATACCACGCGAGCCATCCTGCACAAACACCAAACTTTTGTTAGCCTCATCTATCAGCAAAAAATTCACCCAGGACTAGGTCACACCTTCAGGACCAAAACCAGTGACCAAGTCACACATTTAGGCCAAACAGATGCGATTGAGTTGCACATTTAGGCTAGACAAAAGCGACTCCCAGTCGCACCTTTCTACATGACAGGAGCGACCTAGTCGCTTTTGTATGGCCAGAAAGAGCGAACTAGTCACTGGTTTGGACTCAAAATGAGTGACCCGGCTCGAGGAAGCCCTAGCAGGCCAACAAAGGCTCCTGGGTGAGCAAATTAGAAAACAAAACCACTGAAAAAGATGAATTTTGCAAGAACTCTTACCTGCAAGTCACGGATTGGAAAACCTATAGTCGAAATGAAAGAAATCAACAAAATAATTTTAGGGCCCTCCTCTCCAACTCAGTAGTGAATGGTGACAATGACACTTGTCATGTGGTCTGTACTTATTTATAGGCCTCATTAGTTCTATTTTTCTTCTGAGCATAGTAGAGCCGTCCGGAGTCTGTTTGGGATTTCGTTCACACCATCGGTTCAATTTTTCATCCTCTCTATTTTGATGAGACCATTGCCTCATGTTTAGTAAGTGACTTTCTAGGCCATTTCCAGGACATTACCTCAATTTACGTTCCCTTAGCATATATCTGTCTCTGTACTTGTACTTACATCATATGTAGTCTAGTCCGTCCATCACAACTTACATGGGTTTTTGGATCATTTCTTGAAAGACTCCTTGATTTGCGTGCCCCCCCACCCCCCCCCGAAAATATTCCCTTGCATATATTGGCATGTTCAAGAGCCATCTGCTCCATCCATACTACTTGGTTGGTCACCTTTGACTACCTCCCACTGTCCCGCCAGGGGGAACCACTAGTGCCCCTTGGCTTGCTTATCTTTAAGCTCTTTTCCAGCCTTCTCATTAAGAAAATATTGCCGAGAAAACTTGGTTTCATTCATGCTTGTAAAATTATTTGAATGACCTTTCAGTCAATACATGTTTAACCTTTTCCGGCCTGATTGGACTACCAATAGTAAAGAAGTCTCCCATCCCCTAAAAAGGATGGGAAACCTCTCCTATGTACACTTTTATCCTTTTTCGGGCACAGGAGACTATCAACAAAAAAGAGACCCCATTGGAGTCTTCTTCATGCTTTCAGACTCTCAAAAATTGAAATCACCATTGAGCATTTACTTTCTCGAGCTCGCTAAAAATCCACAATATCATGCCACAATGGTGTCGCTAGGTGCCACCCCATGTGTTACAGTTTGGTAGCATTCCCATTTTGGGTTGCCTTTGTTCATAGTATTCTGTGATGCATCTTCCTTGGATCCCATGAATATCAAACATATTATCTACCCCACCTCAAGTATTTCCCATTTTCATTTACATTCCCGGTATAACAACTATGATCTCCATCCCTTGATTCAGTTTCATTTTCTTCTAGGTCAGCCCTGCCTTTGTACTCTGAACAAAGGAATTTTGAGTCCCCCGTGATTCCCTACCCCTGTTTCCCCATTCAGTATGCCAGTTCCCATGTGGTCTCACATCTTTCGTTATCTCCCTCGCACTTTTGGTCATGAAAACACCATTTCCTTGGTCAGTTGCAGGTCTCCCTCTATCGGCGACAACACATCTATTCCATAGGATAGACCTATAGGTCCCTGTATCTTGGTTTCATTAACCTCATTGATGAGTTCCTTTGACCACTTGAGAGGAGTCCTTAGTGCCTCTCAGGATGGTTGTGTCTCACATGCTTAACTTCAGCTACATCATCTCACCATTGAGATTCATACAGGGTATTGGTCCGTGCAGTATTTGGTCGAAGACCCCGGTTGTCACCGAACTCTAGCACATTGGTGAGTCTATTAAGGGACCTAGACAAGTTCATATCCCTTGTGAATTTTGAGATAGTGTTCAGAATCCCAAGAGTAGTGCTTCTGCATATATTCATGATTGATGCAACATATTGTACCACAGAGACTCTAATTCTCCATCAGTGAGTCCTTACAATGATTTCAAACTTCTAGATCTAGTAGATTATCATTTGTGAAGATACTAAATTCGATGCAAATTCCATGGGTCCAATGTTTCAGTTCTTCAGATCACTATTGTATTGAGCCTCTCATTAAGGAAACCAACATGTAATTACAATTGTATATGATCAGTTCTCATAATTGAGAGCCTTGATCACACTATTATTTTGACATTTTTACGAGCATGGGTATGCCTGCCTCGTCCATATACATGTCACACATTCTTGTATCTCACCCATTAATGGGAACCATATTAATACAAAAACCAAATCCACCATGTCTCGAATGAGGAATAAATGCTTCTTCATAGGTCTCTCCACAATCCCCAGGATCTTATGATGTTCGCTGGCCATACAATTAGCTCCTGTCCTCACACATCAGGGGGAAATCTGTTAACGCAAAAATTTTCCTAACCTACTCTACAAGGCCTACACCACCTACATACATCTATTTCCTAACCCATTTTACCCCCACCCCCACATTTAACCTGTGTTTCTCTCATAAAAGGATAAAATAATACAAAAAAGCCTTTAAAACCCCCTAGAACAACCAAAATATCTCACAAAGGGGATAAATCCTCCAAAAGAGAGCTAAAAGCCCTAAAAGGGCCTAAAACCCCTGAAAGGAGCTGAAAATAAGAGAAAGGGGGCTTAAAACCCTAGGTAGGGCCCAAAACCCTAACTAAGGGCTTAAAACCCTCAAAACGTGAGAAAAACTATAAAAGCAGGGGTGGAGGTCCCCATCACTCATGACTATTTTTCTGCCTGCCATTACTATAGTTGCATGAGTGCCTTGAGAGACCTTTCCTCTCAAGCCATTCATCCCATTCACCTCTTTTCCCATTTGCCCATTTCTTGGTGTCTTGAGTTAGACTCCACACCGTCCCTGCCTATGGAGAGGCATATTCTCAGTTTGCGCATGGTGGTCCCCTTTCAAAAAAGATCTGAGGTATAATGGATTTCATGTTTTTGTTATTTAGTTCATAGTTTAAATATTTTTTCTTAGTTTATTGCTAACAATTTGTTGTGGGTTTTTGTTTATCCATGGACTCTATCCTCTCGTCCTATAGACGGAGGGTAGGTGCTTCTGCACGTGGCTAGGTATTTTTCCCAGCTACACCCACTATTAAAGCCGACGGTGAGACACTTGTGCATTTCGTATTCAATCAAATTATCACCTAGTTTGGTATCCCAAAGGATCTTGTCACTGACCATGGCAGGCACTTTTAAAATAATATGATGGCTGAGTTGTCTTTGAAGTTAGGGTATAAGCAAGAACTTTCCTCTTCTTACTATCCTCAAGCGAATGGAAAGGTTGAAGCAGTGAATAAATCACTTAAGTCCATTATCCAACGAACCATCACACAAAGAAAAACCAAATGGCATATCGTTTTATATCATGCTTTGTGGGATTATCAAACTGTGGCTAAGACTGCCACTGATTTTTCTCCATATCAGCTTGTGCATGGGGTGGATTTGATCTTACCGGTTGAGTGCAGAATCCCTTCTTTGAAGCTAGCCATGGAGCTTTTACTAGAGAATTCCGCATTGGTAGAGAACTTGGTCCACTTGGAGAAACTTGATGAGAAACATCGAGATGATTTAGTGGATCTTGAGATCAATAAGTGTCACGTTAAATTCCAGTATGATAAGTTTGTTCGTCCTCAGAATTTTAGTGAAGGTGACTTGATCTTTTTGTGGGATCAAGCTAAGGAATTGTTGGGGGCAAGAAAGTTTAACCTCATGTGGCATGGGCCTTATGTGATCAAGTGGGTATTAGAGAAAGGTGCCTACGAGTTAGTCGATAGTGAGGGGACAGTCTTGGTGGATCCTCAAAATGGGCTCTATCTTAAAAAGTACTATGCATGATTCTTAGCCAGGGATGATTTTTTGTATATTATTGTACATTTTCATAGCTTAGTTTTGGTCTTCTTATGGTGATCTAGTTTGTTGACTTGCTTCCCTTTGTTGTGGTATATGTCGACAGAGTCTTCGGTTTATGTAGGATTCATTGATGGTGCAAGCCGCCATACTCAAAACTCAGCTTCAGTTGCTTGGGTAATTTATACTCCTGCGAGTCAAGTATTGTCTTCGGGAGGTGTCTATATATGGCATTCATCAAACAATAATGTTGAGTATAGTGCCATGATTGAGTTATTACATGATGCCATCTCTCATGGTATTCACTCTCTTGAGGTACGTCTTGATTCATATTTAGTGGTCTCACAGTTAAATGGCTACTATCATGTTAGGGATCCGACTTTGTTACGAAGGTTCTTGCCAGTAAGGTTGCTAGAACGACAATTTGAGAACATAACATACATCCAAATTACAAGAAATTTTAATCAAGTTTCTGATTCATATGTAAACTATGTACTATATTGGCATTTGTTTCACAGATGATAAAGCATTCACCAACACATTTACACATGTAAATAAAATAACTGATAATCATAAGTATTTTTCATTAAAATATAATTCCAAAAATGTGGTGTCATAATACATAATGTCATATACAAAAATGGGGCTTATGAGCCACCAAAATATACTACACAATTGTCATAACAAAAAGTACATCTAGTATTTTAAGCCTGTGCAGGATTCTAGTCATGATAAGCGAACCTCTAGCTAGCTATTAGAATAAGCGAACCCATGCTTGTGGTACTCCCACCACCTGTCGCTGCATGGCCTCGGGAAATTCCTCAAATTGCACCATGGGTACTCTGTGTGTCAGCCTAATGAAGTTAGTATGGATGTTTTGAAGCATACGCTCTGCATCCACCCCTACAATGTCACCACCTCTCCCCCTCTATCGATGACGAGGGAAACCGTCTGGCCATATAGGACCCACATCTGCATGTATATGACCAAATATCACTCTATGTCATCACACCAAAAACATGTCTTTTTTATTTCATATATCAAAAAACACAAAATATTTAATAATTCAAAAAACAAGATTGAGTCGAGAGTGTTACCTATCTCTTTGTATACGGATCCTGGTGGGATGGGCATATCAAGGTCTCCACAAAAGTTTATCCTTTCATAGGGGTAGTCATCTATGGAAATGATTTTCCTATGCCACCAGAGAAAGAAGTATGCTGGGTAGGGGTTGGCCACTCGTCCCCCTCCTAGTCTCTGCAAAACATTTGCCCAATGCAGCTGAACTTGATCTCGAGCACCACGAGGGGTAATCTCAACTCTTGAGGTTAGACCCAGCACACGCTCAAAGAAGAAAGCACTCAAGATTCTTCCAAAGCCAAAGTTTCTTACCATTCCCATCTTGTAGTCTCTCAGTTGTTGTTTCATGTTGCTCAGTAGTGAGGTACTCCAATCATAAATGATAGGCCGCATACACTCAACCGCATAGAACATCAATGACCTAGAAGCATGGTGGAGGGTTGCTAACCTCGCAATCTTGCCAAGTGCCAACAGTATGGCCTTTAGACCTATGTTCTGGATCGATTTCATTGGGATTTGGCTCCCAATATTTTCTGTATTTGGGAGGTAGTAAACTGCAATGTATTCCTCTATGGTGAGGCTACCTCCTATCTCACGAGCTCATAGGTTCACCACTTCCCCTCTATGAGATAGTCCTGTAATGAAATAGATATCCTCAACCTTAAGGCCAAGGGGCATCCCGTCCAACTGTAATGTCCCAATATTAGGATCCCAATAGTCTACCAGCATTTAGAGTAGCATTGGTTCTTCCCTCAAGCTACCAAGATGCCAGAATTTGTACAAACCACAAGCCCTCAAATCTTATTGAGCCATTAAATCAGCTTGCATGTCCTTGTCAACGTCTTCATGCTCACGTTCTCTCCACTCAAGAACCATCCTGCACAAGAAATTCAAAGTTTCATTAGTTTTTTCCTTTTGAAAATGTGTAATGCGGCCCTATATGTGATTATTTTCAAAACAATCGTGTACATACGCGGGTATCGATGATTTTTTATGTGTATGTCGATCCCTATATGCAGAAATAAGTTGATTTTCTGTGTGGGCTGAAACCGCCTATTTTGGGATGGCATGAAATAAAAAAGTGACCACTAAAAATCAAAATAAAAACATTAAAATGAATGGGAATGGCATGATAATGTACCTAATCCAGACGGTGTGTGATTTTGTGGACCAAGGCTCCGAGAATCAGCTTCTCAAGTTTTTGGTTCAAACACACTATGTGGGGTAAATTTCCAAATGGTATGGTGAAAATGTTTTTTTTACTATTTTATAGAGTTTTTACCCACTTTTCTATAGTTTGGACCATTTTTTACCATTTTTGGACTATTTGGCCTAATATTGTGTTGTAGGGGCCTGATTTGAGCGCATTTTGACTGAGTCTTTGATCCGTTCATGCTTATCACATGTATAATGTCTGAATTAGCATATAGGTCAGTATTTCACATTCACTCTAATTTTGCATGGCTTTATGACCGTTTCATCTTAACCTTGGGTATGAACCCATTCCATAATGTCACAGAACTTTCATGTTGATGTTAGAAGTGATATTATGTGAATGTTAGATCCTTCCTATACATGGGTTCCCTAGTTAGATTCTATTTTTCATTTGGTACCCATGATGAGATTCCTCCTTTAGGTTTTGGGAGTCCCTTATAGTCCCACCATGTCCTTGAGCAAGAGCTTCATACTCCTCTTGAACTTTATGCTAGCCATTTCCCATAGGGAATCCATTGTATATCAAGTTTTAATTGCATTTAATGAGATTTTTCTTGCCTTATTGAGCTTTATATCAGCTCCCCACTTCAGATTTATATGCCATGTAGCCCCGAGCTTGTCTTGATTCCATCCAAGCAGAGCCATTTTACATATCCTTTGCAGCTTGATCACCCTTTACCGAGAGGAGACCTTCCCCTGTGTGTCCTTATCCTACACATGCTTCCTTGCATTGAGCATAGGTATGTTCCATAGCTTGGAACTAGTTTTCTTGCCCCCAACACTCATCTCCTCCTAGCGATGTACTATAAAGAACTTTTCTTCTTTTTCAATATTTTCAACCTCTGAAAAAGTCCAAAAAAATCAAAAAACATAAAAATTCGGACAGGAAATGATATTATCTTTGGCAGCAGTTGATTTGTGTCGCCTTCGAACAGATCACTATATATCACATACGTTGGTTGGGTTATTAGTTTGACTTTAGGAGCTGTACTCATTACTCTGAGTTTATCTCCACTAACTAGTTATGCTTCCACTCCCTATGGAGCCTTTTTTTATTCCTCCTGTGTCACAAAGATGTCCCAATTTTCATATCGATTCCATGCTTCCTGCCTTCAGTCACAATTCACCTTATCCTCTTTTTGAAGGAAATTGAAGCCTGAGTCGACCATTCTTTAGTTATCTTGACTTTGTATGTTGGCCATTCCTGCTTCAGTTACTGGATCATGCACATCTTGTTCGAGTTCTTCCACATTATACATTGTTGTTGAGTACCTCATGTTGGTCGATGGGGGATTCCTTAATGCCCTCATTCCAGTGGATTCCATTCCATCGACTTCAAATCATTTATTTTGGAATAGGAGTCTAGAGTCCTTTGAGTTCCTTGAGACTTACAATCATCACTGGTATGTTCTCTTGCCATTGAAAATTTTGGGAATACATCAATGTCCCTTGACCAATGGATTCTTTCAAGTGTTTGACCTCAACATATCTATTCACACTTGTTAGATTACACTCTTTACCTTTATTCCCATTATCATTTTTAGTGGGTTATCTTGTGTCTATTAACAGTATACATCAATGCCCTGTAATCAGGTGATGGCCTACCATGTTTGACCTTGACACCTTTATTCACATCATCGTACATGTACTCATAGTGGTTTGTGTAGAAGACTTTCCAGCTTGGTGGAATTCCATATATGCTACCTCCTTGATCATGGCAGTATTCATGAGATGTCAACTCTCGTGATCAGATTCTAGTGTATATCATACATCTTCATCTACTATAAAGATATTGATTCATTGTATATTGTACGTGGCGATGACCACACATGACATTTTGTATATCATGCCCATTGTACTCTTATGTATTCAGGACTGCTATATGTATTTGCAGTCAAATGCAGAGATTGATTATTGTATTGTACTGATGAGTGGCTGGTTTTTCCACCTGGGTCTTCATTACTCCACTGTTGGCATGGATTATATAATCTATTTCGGCCATCATGTTACCCCTTTGATCTCACACATTAGGGGGCATTTGTTATAGATGATTTTACCATACTTGGTAGATTACACCTTTATGTCCTTTGATGTCCCTATGCAGACTCTTTGGACCCCATTTACCTATATTATACTTTGATGTTCCAAGATTATCCCCAAAAATCACCTGTTTATACCTATATGTGGATTTTAAATCCATACTCCCGTGTATTCACAGCTTTTGAGTTCAAACCCGCATACATCGAGAAGTGTGCATGAAAACATTTTTTTTTTGGATTTTTCCTCATAGTGGTCCGAATAACTTGACTCTTCTCCTTCCATATGCTTTGAGAATGCTTGGAATCGACCCTCCATTACCTCTTTGGAGTGCTATACATTGAGCCTCTTGGATACATTGAAGGATGAGAAATTTAAGAGGAAAGAAACTATAGTCCATTTTTTCCTCATTTGCTTGTGCTTGAGTCTACATCCCTTTGTCCCTTTGGAGCACATGCTGCTACTCTTCCCAAGCTTGCCTTTTCTTTGTGAGATTTCCATTGAGAGATGGAGGATTGAAGTGGTGGATGCCTGGGTGGAAAAATCGGATTCTCTAGTTCATAGAAGTGTTGACAGAGTTTGTCACTATTGTATCTCTGATTTATTAATAGAAATATCCATTTCATGTCCAATACATGCGCATAAATATGAATATTGTATTCATGGATGCATTTATTTGCTTATACATGTTTGATTATATATGCTAGAGTAGCTTTAACACACACACACACACACACACACACACACACACACATATATATATATCATGTTTTTCTTGTTTGTTGTTGTTGAGATAAAATTGTCAATGCAAGCATGTCGGAAAATCTCAATGGGGGTCTACATGAACCGTCTGGAACAAGGTAAGATTCATATCCCTTAGTGTTAGATGATTTTATTGCTCTTGAATATTGGATAGGATTAATTTCTGGTGTCATACTGTCTGTTGTGGTACTCCCAATCCATAGGAAGTTTCTCTCCGTAACATCCTATTTGGGAAGTCATTCTAAGTTCTTGAGAATTCTTCAATCTTTTCCCAATATGGTTAACTCTCCTTTTTGGTGCCACATCTTCTTCAGGGTTTCTATCAGAGTTGTCAATTCTGTGACAACATATTTATCTTATATTAGTTTTAAGAAACTTTTAAATAAATATTTTAGTTTACTAACCTTTGTTTTAAGTTTCATTTGAAATAGTTGTTCAAATATTTGAGGCATGTCCAATATTGGTCCTTAATTGTGTACAACGGTAGAGGTCGACGTTTAATTTTTGTCGATGAATTATTGGCATGCATCCATGAATACTTCTTTTTATTTTTGGAAATCGAATGGTTCTTTATTTTGTGATGTTGGTCACACTCACGGTTTCCCATATGCTATGTCTTGATCGGCTCCAATCACAACACCTCCTCTTGTTACGATGGTAATACTTGGCTCCCTTGGTTCAACAGGGATATTTTGTATGTTTGGATTTGGATTATGAGGTGGGTTCTGATTTCCCACATTCCTGGCATGCCATTTTGCAATCAATTGAGGGCACTCCTCGACAGTATGATCAAAATATTTACAATATGAACAGGTCGTAGTAGGATTTGTGCAGTCCCTGGAAAAGTGTATAGGTTTCCCACAATTATAGCATATAACTTGGCATCTTTTATGGAAAAATACTCCCCTCGTCCTTGGCCTCTAAAAATTCCACCCCCTGGGGGATGAGGGTATTGTGTTTGCAAATATTAATCCTAAGGGTAATGGTTCTGGGGAAATTTTTCCTCAGCTTGCTCAGCCTACATTTGTTATTCGTTCTTCATTAGGTATGTGTCAACTATTTTCTCTTGTAGCAGTTGATATCATCTATAATCCTTCTCATTATGGCCCATTGATTGACAGAATTTACAGTATAGACTGGCTGATTCACTTAAAATTTTATCTAAGTAAAAACATTCTTTCGACCTATTTGTTCTAGTCAGATTCTCTACTCTTGATGCGACATAATTCATAAGCGTTGGGAAGTTATCTTTACCATGTCCTTCCGTTCTACATCTGGTACACCATATTCCATTCTTGTACTTCCATTCAATAGGATTTGCATCATTCCTACACCAGTTTCTCCAACCAATGAGGTTTCTAGCTTCATGGCGAGCTCAAGAGCCTCACTCCCTGATACAATTTTTAGTTGCATTAATGGGACATGGATATGTGGTAACATCGCCACAATAAACCATTGTTTGTGTTGGATGTCCAAAATATGAAAACTTACTTTGGCCATCAAAGTCTTGAATCTTTGGTTGAAGTCCCAAACAGACTCTGTAGGTAACTATTTCATTTCTTTACAATCCATAATGCACTGTGACTCAAATTTTGGCTTTTTAAACTCATCTATTGATCCTGTCCATATATTGTAATATACCAAATGTATATTACACTTATTAATAAGTTATTAATTAGTAGATTTGGTTATTAATTATCTAATTATTAAAGATGTCGGTCTCCTAATGGAAATACATGACTATTCGACTTATGGCCATATAAAACATTTGACCATTGCATTGTAAACATCATCAATTCAATTATAAAAATATATTTATTTATATTATAAGATAAATATGTAAGGTGTTATCTTACAAATGGTATCAGAGCTTCAAGCTCTCCCTCGCACTCGACGCTTGCACCCGTTACTCAAGGAAATCTAAAATTATGTTACACTTGTTTTCTCACACTTGCAATATACCAAACATATATTATAGATCTGATCCAATGTCTTTTAAGTGATTCTTGCAGGACCTATAGATAATTTCATCTACTAGTAGAGTGCATGACCTCTGAGGGTCGTAATCATTTGAGCTTTCTTTATGTATTCATTTTGGACATGTCGCGGGGTCCATATGGCTTCACACAAAAACCAATGTTGCTCAAGATCCTCTAATCCATTTCCATTAAATATTGGTAACTTTATATCGCTCCCAACCATTCCTTTTAGTCTTGGTACTATTGAATTAGAAATTCCACTATTATTGCTAGTTTGATTAACAAAACCATTGGGTGAATTTTTCTATATATTACCTCAGGTGATGTATACGAGGTCGTAGGTATGTCATGATTTTTATTAGTATCTGGTGCTTCTTTTTCTTTGGTTTCTTCATATATCAATTGGTACTCATATTCTTCATCGCAATATCATCCATCAAGGTGTGATGCATATTTATAGTCCTCTCCTCTGGTCACACTACAAATTCCTATTCTTGTCGCAGTCCTTCTTCTCTTTCTTGACCGAAATATTTTTCCACTCCTTAGGAGTCCACCTTCTAGCTTAGTCTCATTATTACCAGGAAACATCTCTGTAGTAGGGATTTCTCCTTGCTACAGGGGCAGGAATGGCTCCCTTCTGTCTATAGGACAGAAGGGTAGGTTCCTACTTGTGGAAATATTGAAAGGAAAAATGGAATGTAAAGAATAGTAATGAAAAAAAATATGTAAGAGAAATATGGAGAACCCCTCCGCAAACAAAGGTTAGGGTTCCGCTTCCAATAACCTGCAAACAATCATTAAGCTATAGTAAACCAAAATACCTGCAAAACAAGTTAAGGATTAAACCTATAAATGAAACCATGGATTAGAAAGAAAAGAAATTACTAAGAAAATACAACAAATAACAAGATATACCTTCTCTTTGGGTGGAATGGGACACCATGCCCTAGCTTGAAGAAGCACCTCTCTTGGATGGGGGAGATATGGCTCAATGGAGATGGAGGAGAGGGAGTATGGGTGGCTTGAGAGACAAAGGGTCTCAAGGAATCCACAGGCAGCATAACGGTATGCAAGGGAGAAGTGTTTTGAGAGTGACCCCCCACCCTCCTTTTATAGCTTTTTTGGGGTTTTAGGTTTTTAAGCCCTTGGTCCGGGCTTTAGCCCCTTTTTTGGGCTTTTAGCCCCTTCCGCCCTAATTTTAGCTCCTTTTAGGGCTTTAGATCCTAGGAGAGTATTTTAGGCTTCTTTTTGGGGTTTTAAGCCCTTTTCTTCATCCTTAAGCATTTTTGAGGGTGTGGGGGTCTAATGGAGGGTCGTGAAGTGGTGTCCTTGGGTGGTGTAGGTCATGGAGAGCTTAGTGAGGGATTTTTTGGGTTAACAGATTGCCCCCTAATGTGTGAGGGCAGGAGCTCATCATATGGCCGATGGACATCATAGGATTTGCTGCGGTGAGGTGGTGCTTCCGGGGCTGGGGAATGGTGGCTTTTGGTTTTTGTATTAATATGGTTCCTATCAATGGGTGAGATACAAATAATGTGTGACATGTATATGAATGAGGCGGGCATCCACATGCTCGTGACAATGTCAAAAGAATAATTTGATCTATGCTCTAAAATACAAGAGCCGATCATATACAACTGATGATACAATAATGGTTGCCTCAATGTGTGGCTGAATACAATACTGATCTGGTACATTGGACCCATGGAATTCTCATAGAATGCTATATCTTCATGACTAACGGTTTGTTGGATCTAGAACGGTACATAGTTGTATGGACTCGCTGATTGAGAGTCAGAGTCTCTATGGTACAAGTATGCAGCATCAATCATAAATCTATATAGAAGCACTATTAGGGCTTCTGAACACTATCTCCAATGCAACCCGAAAATCACAAGAGACATAACCTGTTTAGGTCCCTCCAGTAGACTCATCAATGTGCTAGAGTCAGGTGACATCCAAGGTCTTCGACCAAGTATTGTGCGGACCAAACCCTGTACGAATCTCAACAGTGCGATGATGTAGTTGGAGTCGAGCACGTGAGAAACAACCATCCCGAGAGGAATTAAGGACTCCTCTCAAGTGGTCCAAGGAACTCCTCAATGAGGTTAGTGAAACCAGGATACAGGGACCTCTAGGTCTATCCTTTTGAATATATGTGTTGTCGTCATCAGAGGGAGACCTACCACTAGTCAAGGCAATGATGTTTCCTTGACCAAGAGCGTGAGGGAGATAACCGAAAGGTGTGAGACAATCTACGGACTGATCCACTGAATGGAGGGGGGGGAGGGGAGGGGAATAATTGAACAGGGGCAAGGGGAGTGTGGTGGACTCAAGCTTCCTTTGTTCAAAATAAGATGGTAGGGTGGACCAGGAAGCAAATGAAACTTGAATCACGGGAATGGGATCATAGCTGTAATACTAGGAATGTCGCTGCAGATGGGAAATACTTGGAAGAGGTAGACACTTTTGATATTGAAGGGATCCAAGGAAGACACATAGCAGAGTACTCTGAAAAAAGGTGACCCAATGTGGGAATGCTTCCAAACTGTTTTCTGTGGGGTGGTGTCTAGGGACACTATTATGGTACGATCTCATGGATTTTTGGTGAGCCTGAGAAGGTAAATGCTCGATGGTGCTTTCAATTTTAGAGAGTCTGAAAGCATGAAGAAGACTCCAGTGGGGGCTCTTTTTCGTTGGTAGTCTCCTGTGCCTGAAAAAGGGTAAAAGTATACATAGGAGAGCTCTCCCATCCTGTAGGGGATGAGAGACTTCTTTACCATTGGTAGTCCAATTAGGCCGAAAAAGGTTAAACTTATACTGACTGGACGGTCATTCAGATACTTTTACGAGCAGGAACGAAACTAAGTTTGCTCAACAATCTTTTCGTGATGAGAAGGCTGGAAAATAGCTTAATGACAATCGCTAGTGAACTTTTTCATAAAGTGAGGCCCCTTTGCTCGAGAAAGCAAAAGTATGCAGAGGGGAACGGTATTAGATTGAGTGTGCCAAGGAAGTCCTTTTCAATTGATGGTCTACATGGTCTGCAAAAGGAGGTAAATGAGACGATGTAGATGCCCTTTCCTATACTTTAGTGAGCGGGAAAGGAAGCAGCTATGCTCAACTATCTTTTCATTATTTTAAGGAGTCAGAAAAGAGCTTAAACAAAACTCCAGTGTGGTCAACTAATTGCGGTGGCACAGGAGGTGCCCCATGTCAGGACGGTGGACAGAGGTCCAAAGGTCATCTGCGCAGTATGGATGGAGCGGAAGGCTATCAAACATACCAAACATGTGTGGGATAGATCTTAACAGAGGCTCACGAGTCAGTGCGGCAGAGGCATGCAAACCAAGGTGGCTCTCGGACAGAGGTCAGGAGAGCGTGTGTGTGTGTGTTGCGGTGGACGAACTTGACTACATGTGATGTGAGTACAAATTCGAGGGCAGTTATATGCCAAATACATACAAGAAAAGTAAATCATTTTGTGGACAATGGTCCAGAAGTCCACATAAGGTGCGGTGGATGAAGAAGACGACTATGTGTTAAAATACAAAATAAAAGTAAAAAATGGCATTCCTTAATGGGCGGTTTCCCAAAAAATCACATGAGTAGCAGTCAAGAGATGTGATACAAGTACAGGCCCGTAGACACTTGCATCGTTATGTCATGGATCATGAATCAAGGTGACTTGTGGGAAATGGTCCCAAAATTAATTTATTAAACATGAGACAATGGTCTCATAAATATATAGAGGGTGGAATTTTGAAACCAGTGGCGTAAACTCAAACGGAGTCCATATGGTCCTGTTATGTCGATCGAAAGAAATTAGGTCAAATGGGGCCTATATAAGGGTGGGGTCCACTTGGTGAGGTGTCATTGTCACTGTTCATTGTGGAGTTGGAGAGGTGGGCCCTATTTATTCATTTGCTGATTTCTCTTGATCCGACCGACGGTTTCGAGTGTCGCGACTTGTAGGTAAGAGCTCTCATTGAATCTCATCTTTTTGGTGGTTTATTTTCTGGATTTGGTCACCTGGAGGCCCCCCATGGGCAGTTTGGGGTTTCATGGAGCCAAGTCACACCTTTCAAAGGAAAAGGTTCACTCTGGTCACCTCTATGGGGAAATTTTGAGCACCCTGGGTGCTCATTTTTCCCAAACAGATGCGACTTGGCCTCTTTTGGGTTTTTTTTGATGATGGCAGTGGCTCACATCAAGGTTTTTTCTTGTGCAGGATGGCTAAGATCAAGTGGTGAGAGAGAGATTGCAAAAGTCTTAGGGATGCAGCCTTATGAGACGGGAATGTGAGAGATACATTAGCCTATTATGGATTGCTGAATTTTATGAGGATACCCCTCATGCGGAGCTTGCATTTGTTGATGCAAAAACTGGTGAGTTTCTGGGATGCTAATGAGGAGATGTTCCTCTTTGAGGGCCAATGCATCAAGATTACATTAGCAAATGTATACTTTCTTACTGGGCTCCCTATGTTGGGAGTGGTTGGTGAATTGACACCTGTGTTGTCTCGAGGGGAGACATTGGAGGAGTTGTGCGATCGGCACTGTTATGCTATGGCGTACATGTGCGGATCCTACATCCTGATGTGTGACATCGAGGATTTTTCAAAACGAGTGGTGGGGACTTTATTACAGTATATCTTGGGTTCCACGGGGAGCCACAAGATCTTTGGCGATCAGCTTCAGCTAGTAGAGTGTGCTATAGGTGGCACGTACTATGCGTGGGGCCAAATGTATCTACAGGTTGTTCGGTGTCAGCTGAACAAGTCGAAGACTTCTGGCATTGGTTTTTGTTTTGGCTCCTTCCTATGTGCTTTCTTTTCTGAGAAAGTACCTACACTTTTTCCTCATCAGGCTGTGCAGGACAGTGGTCCACGAGAGCCATGGATGTACATATCATGTCAAATGATGATCCAAGAGGGTGGTAGAAGAGCAGGCCACTTTTTTACTAAGGAGTTGTTGGAGCAGTGGTGCCAGCTTCTTGTAGTGATTGAGGAGTACCCGTATCCAGGTATGGACTACCAGGGAGACCCTGAGATGCCCCGACCTCCTGGCCAAGCTTGGGGACCAGCTGGCATGTATGCGTGATGTTTTTATGTTCATCTTTATACATAGTGTATTTGAGCTATTTGGTAGTTTGTATTATTGATGTATGTGGACTAATGGTGTCCTTGTTTGTATATGCATATATTGGCCCTCGCCTACTACCCGGGCATCGGGGGTGGGTCATTACCATAGCTCCTGCGGCGGTTCCTATTGGGAGATCCCATAGATGACGATGGGAGATGGATGGAATGCTTCCGTATCTAGAGTGGCTTTCTACTGGAGTCTCAGATGATGGTTGGTAGCATTTGAGTAGTGAGATGATTGCTGCTATTCACAACCTTCCTCCATAGTGGACTGGTGTGATGAGGAAGATGGCGATGGCTTGTGAGCACTTTCGTCGGGTGGCGAGCGATGATCTTCCTGCAAAGGATGAGTCCTCTGAGGAAGATGATGATATTGAGTCGGATGACAAGTCTGAGTCGGATTGGTAGCCTAGTGGGGCTTACCCTAGTGCGTTGGTGCACTTAGGGTTTTTTGTGTCGCTATGTATATCCTGCTGAGAAAGCATATGTGTCTTCTCATTTTGTATTGGACATGTTTTGGACATGCGACTGATTGATTTATATATATATATATATATATATATTTTGACGCACGTGGATGCACTTTTATGGTTTTATTATGTGAGTCTTTTTATGATGCTATGGAATGGAAATGCCTATGTGATGTATTATTACACTGTATGTGTATTTTTTAGACATAATTATGCATGATGTTATGGTTGTATGTTTCCTATATGTGGTTGTGGATGTGCCAATTTAGAATATCGTTAGCCATTTGATCTACGACACTATTGAGGTTTTTGGGAACATGTGTGAATGTGATGGATTCAAATGTTCTAACCATCTGTTTAGTGTGTAGGTACTTTCTAAAGAGGCAGGGATCACGTACTCGATAGTGGTTGTTCAATTGAGAAACAAGAAGCTGGGAGTCTAAGAAGACATCGAGATGGTGAATGGCTAATTGAAGAGTGGTGGCCAAGAGGCCATTTACACCATCATATTCATCTTGGTTGTTGGTTGCGGTGCCCATGCATATTATGTCGATGTGGATCAACTTGTACGATGGGGAGTAGATGACCCATGTAGCCGAGGCGAGGTTCAGAGACCATCTGCTTGCTCCATTCGTGGATACCATATACCAGTTTGAGGTGTGCTCCATCTGAGGCAATGAGAGGAAACAATACATAAGACTCAATTTTGAAAAATGTGTAAAACAAAAAATGGAAAGACTATAATACAAGTTGTAACGTTGTCACTCAAAGGGGTGACGTTAGAGGGAAAGTCGTTTGGACTTTCCAGGGATCAGCGGTCATTCCTTTGTGTGACATGATGAATCCTTGTAGATTTCCCATGGGGACACAGAAAACACACTTGAAAGTGTTCAAGTGGATTTTGTACTTGCGACATCATAAGAAAAATTGTCGAAGGTCATCTATGTGTTGTGTTTGCTTCTGCAACCGCGCGATGAGGTTGTCAAAACAAACCAACATAATGTGAACGAGGTCACGGAAGCAGTATGTCATGGCATGCTGGAAGGTGGCTCTAGCATTTTTTAGGCCAAGGGGCATTACTCAATATGCGAATGTGCCCCATGGGGCTGTGAATGCCATCTTATAACGGTCTTCTTTTCGGATTTGGATTTGGTTATATCCGGAAAAACCGTCCATGAAGGAAAATACTCAATTTCTGGTGCATGCATCGATGATCTGATCGATGAAGGGTGTGGGGAAGTTGTCTTTGGGACATGCCCCATTGAGGTCGTGAAAGTTTGTGCAAATGCAAATGGTACCTTGTTTTTTATTCATGGGAACAAGATTAGAAACCCAAGTGGTGTACACAATGGGGTAGATGAAGTTAGCTATGTGCAGCTTCTCTTTCTCAGCTTTCATTGTGGCCACTTTGGAAGGATGGATGGGCCATTTCTTTTGGTGTATGGGTGCCACATCGGGCCATGTGTCGATGTGGTGTTCCATGATGGATGGATCTAGGATGGGAATTTCGGTGTAAGACCAAGTGAATATATCGCGGAATTCTTGGAAGAGAGCTTGGTAGGCATCAACCTCTTTCGGGGAGCAAGATGCCCCCAGCATGATTTATTCAACAATCTCAGAATTGGTTGAGATGTCAATTTTAATGGTTGGAAAAATGTTCACCATATTCCATTATTTGAAGGCATCTGGTGTTGGGATGGGGTTCTTGAACCAGTTGACTTTCCCATGGATGAAATCTTTGGTCTCCATGAAAAACTGGTTAGACTGGGACACAAGTTCTTCGGGGAGGAAGAACGAGTGATGGTGCATGTCATCCCATGGGTATTCCAGGGTGTTCAGAGCTTCAATTATCTCCTCATCGTTGCTGAAGCAACAAAGAGGCAAGTCTGGTGGACCGTCATTGGAGGTGGAGATAAGTGGGTCAGTTGAAGTGCCCATCATGTAAATGGACATGGTGTCTGAAGAAGGTGGTGGGGGGTGGACTTCTTCGATCAAGGTGATTTCAGACTCAAGGGAATGTTGATCGAGGTCAGCTAGAGCCATTCAAAATTTAGGAAGGTCTTGGAAATGGTGAGAGTAATGTCCATACAAACCACAAAGGGTGCAAGCATGGTTTGTTCTTAATGCCTTGTTCTTGACTATTGGTGCGGTTGGGAGTTCAACCATGGGGATGTTTTCGTTTGTATCCATGGCATATAAATGCGCACGGATCATTGGGATTTCAGGGAAATTCTGAGTTGGGTGGCCTTATTTCTCACAGACGGCGCAACGTGGGACTTGTCGTGGCTCTGCAGTAGCTTTGGAGTTCTTACCCCTAGCCCTTTTTGGGTGGGGCGATGCGGGTGTGGGTGTGGTGGTTGGATTTTGCGGGCTGGGTGGAGGGTGAGACTCGACCAAGATGGGTTGCACCAGGGTTAAAACAACCTGGGGCCTTGGTGGTTGAGCTGGTGGATCGAGATACCATATCAGAATTCCCAATGTGAATTTAGGTAGGCTTAAGATGGCCATTACTGGCTTGCTCATAACCCTAGGTGGGGGAAAGAGGAAGGCAATCGTGTGGACTGGTGATGAGCCCAGATAACTCCTTTCTCATTGCATGTGGGGATGCGGTTGTGGTTACGGCTGCGTGAAACACTGCTGCTGCGGGTGATGTTGCGGCTGCTGTTGGTGTTGCGGCTGCAGACAATGTTGTGGTTATGGTTGGGGCTATGGCTATGGTTGTTGTTTGGGTGCAGCGGTGCTAGATGAGACCATGCACAAGTCCGCAGTCTCATTTTGTGTCGGTGGAGGTGACACTGAGGGGAAAGGAGTCGTCATGGTGGGATCAGAAAACAACCCAGGGCCCACATTCAACAATGGGTAGGCTGGTGTGTTGTCAACCATAGTGTTGATTGCAGGGATGACATTGGCATGTGTAGGCATCCCTTGTGGCTCAATAGTGGTGATGGTCAGGATAATGTTGGCGGGTGCTGTTAACCCTTGCGAATCATGATAAGTGAGCTGAGCAACCATCATAATATTCCCTTCGTGGGGGAACATCATGAGATAGAAGACAATTGATGCAACTGATCTCATGGCATACATATAACTCCTTCTGAGGAGAAGGCTATAGTCCAGTTGAGTGTTGATGACCACTATGTCGATCAGCACTGTATTCCCGGCTGATGTGATGGGGCCATGGGGGAGGATTCCTTGGGCTTTAGTGGGATGGCCATCATAAGCCCGCATAGTTGTGGAGGATGGTTGTAGAATTGGTGATCCCAGTTTCTACCAAACCAGGGTAGATATAACGCATGTAGATTCCCCCTCATCTACTGTGCACCGGTGCACAACCAAGTTCCAGATAGATACCGGGATTTGGAAGGTGATGGTCGATGGAATGCATGGTTCTCCATTATCAGTGTCGAACATGATCAACTTGGAGTTGGAGGGGTCTACGGCCCCAAGGATGGCTAGTAACATGTTTTGCTATGTTGGGCACATTTTGAGTACCTCTAGAGTAGACATGGTTGTTGGTGTTTGGGTCAAATCATCCACAATGCTATAGCTGACTGCATCTCTAGCCATGGCGTTATTGGAAATCCTACATATGGGGGGGCATAGGAATGGGGGTAACTGAAGGGGTACATTGACTGATTTGGATAGGGATGTTGCTGACGTGTCAGCAGGTTCGGTGGTGGTTCCGTACTGGTTGCACCTGGTTTGTAGGTTAACCTCTTCAGTCGTCATGGCTAGCAGGTGGTGAACACCTGTTTCGGTCATGGGAGGTGCCCCCGGAGCATTGGGATAGGCTTGGGGAGGGGGTGTGGTTGTCACCAACCCTTGGACTGGTAGCGGGTTTAGAAGCACCATAGGAGAAGGTCCTTGTGGTGTTGGGTTTGGTTGGGATTGATTTGCAGCGTTGGCGGCTTGTTGAAATTCATTCTAAATGACTTGCTTAGCGTGACCCATGAGGGGACACTCGAATGTGTAGTGCCCATAAACATCGCATAGTGTGCATGGTTGGTTTGTGTGCAACGGGTCATTGCATCTTGGTGCATTTTGTCGTGGGGGGTTTTGGGTGGGTCGGTTTACTTCGGCATTGTTGGGAGGGTTTGGTTGTTGACCGCCTCCCTGCGGTTGGTTATTGGCTTGGTTTTGAGGCTGATTATGTCTAGCTTACCCTTATTAATTTTTGGGGGCAGGCTGGTTGGGACAGTTTTGTTGTGCGAACACTTGTCCCAATGGATTGGCTGGAGCAGGTGCGGGGGCTTGAACTGCTTGCATTGGCGGTGCATAGTAGATCTGGGTGGGTGGTGGTGCCACAAATGTGGGTATTTTCCTCGCATACTTCTGTGTAGGCCAAGCCATGGCCTGAGCCTGCTGCAGTGGCGCAGGTTGTGCATAGGAAGTTGTTGCTCTAGAATTGGACATCATTCTGGCATAGTCTGGAGTTTGTTTTTTGTAAGCAACACTAGTAGTATTGCTTGGTTGTGATGGAACTGCAGGTGGTGTCGGTTGGTGTTGTGGCTGTTGGGAGACCGATCTTATGATGCCATCTGCGGGATGGGATGCCCCTGGTGCGTTGCGATAAGAGGTGCCTGCACAAGGAGCATCTGGGATTATGGTATATAGGTGTCCAGACTGAGCATAGATGAGGTCAAACTATTGAGCTTTCATTATGGCCTCTTCTTTGGATTGGGGACATTTGGATGCGACATCCTTTTCTATGGGTGGGAACAAGGTCTTAAGGAACCAATCCAAGATAGATCCTATCATCAAGTTGTATTTTACATAGGCTATGGCATCGCTGCCACTCATGGATATGGTTAGTTATATGAGTGGTGGTGTTCTGACGGTAGGATAGTAGGATCTCTACCCCCTCGTCATATCTGATGGGGAGTTGGAAATACTGTAGGAACATGAAAGCTTGGGAATTGAAATTAGGGTACTTGGCTTGTGGTAGCTCAATGTACCATTTGGCTGTAGTGCCTGTAAGGGTGCGTTGGAATAGCCTCAGCCTAATGGAATCGTCTACGATGTTGTTGGATGAGCACCATAGATGGAATGTCATAATATGGTTTTGGAGACATTCCCCTGCCTTGCCTTCAAACTTGGGGATGTCTGATGGAAGCTTAGTTGGCATGGGTGGCCAGAAAGCTTGGTGGCGGATGGGGTCTTTTGTTAATTGAGCCAAATTAGGCAGGCTAAGATGAGCCATGAATGGCAGATTTGACCCGAGGTTGATGTGGGATGGAGCTGTGATGGTGGTGGGGTTTGTAGGTGCATAATGCATCTACACAGCTGGGGGTTCTTACGGTGGCACCATTGTCGATGGGCCAATGCTCCCAAGTGTTTTGGGGGGGACAGTATGGGTGGCTGGGACATTTCCCCCATGTATGACAGTAGGGGAAATGTAAGTGGATGGTCCATTGCCCCCCTGTGTGGCAGGAGGGGTAGTGTGTGTGGAAGGGCCACTTCCCCCATGTGTTACAAGTGGGTCAGCTTGGTTGGTCACTATAGGTGGTGGTAGCTGACTGATGATAGTTTGCATGACTGTGCTTGGGCCACTTGCAGGGTTATCATGGGGGATCAATTGTGTTAGATGTTTATCAAACTAATGAGAATGATGTTTGGACCCCAATTTCAGTGGCTTCCTATTAGCTGTAGGTGGTCACTCGGCCACCAAGACTTCCAGAAGACAATGCTTGGATGTTAGGCTCACAGGTGTTTCTACTCAATCTAAAGGGGTCGTTGCCCATTTTGCTTGGCAATTCCTCTCAGCGGCTAGCTACTTTGGGGTTCCTGTGGTACTCCTCACAATGAGTTTCTGGGCAGAGCCCAAGTACTTCCCATAGTTGAAGTAGTCAGGGACTTATGTCCTCAAAAACTGTATATTGTTTGAACTTAGTGTAAATTGATAAATTTTAAGGCTCTCTCAGTGTCATGAACTGAGTTGAGTTGATTACTTGGTATGGTGTATTTGTTTGGCTGCCTTTCTGGTATTTGGTAGCTGCAAATGGTTTATGACTTCATCATATTGTGGTAAAGTTCATGTCATTATGTATGCATGCATTGAATAATAAAAAATTTGTAAACAGAAACAGTTTTTAACCCTGAATGTTGATGGCCTAACTAGATGACTACCTCACACTGATATTCCTCTTCAACCAAGAGAAGGTGTTGGGATCTCAACACAATGGGACTAAGTCCATCCCTAGATCCACAGGTCACCTCTCAGATGCAAGGTTGGTCAATAGGCAGGATGCTTAGCGCTGTGAGAAGCCCTCCTTCTCTACCCCCTCTACCTTCTAGGTCATCTGGTTTTAATGGTTTAGAAAAATATTCAATGAAGGGCTTAGGTCTATACGAGCTTGCCCTTCGTCGTATCCTGGAATATCCTGGGGGGTGATGACTGGGTAGAGGAGGAAGGGTAAGAAATATAGTTAGTTTTAGGTTGATTTTAGTTAAGATACATTCATTTAATTAAGCCATTAAAATTTACTTTGAATTTACACTTTGTTTATTGATGCAATTATAGGAAATTAAAATAGGAACTCAAATTAAACTAATATGCTGGACAGAGGTAGCTGAGCCGCACTGAAAGCCCCTATTAAACTAAAATTTAACCCCTATTAAACTAAAATTGAACCTTTGATTGACAGACCACACATTTTTTTATCAAATTTGGCAAGGGGGTCACAATTATTTTTCAAAAACAAGCGACGGGGTTGCACATATTTCACAGACAGTCGCGGTTTGTGTTTCTGAGTGAAATCGCACCTTTTAGGAGATTAAGTGCACCCTGGGTGTGCTTGTTAGGCCACTAAGTGCACCCTCATCCCTTGTTCAGGCCCGATAAGTGCGACCTGCCCCAAATTTGGGGTTTTTCTGATCTTGATTTAGATCCAACCGATAGTAACCTGTACTGTGGCCAAACTGACTCGGATTTTCCTAGCAGATGCTTCGTCAACACTAATAACTAGAAATAAACTAGGTCTAAACTGAATTTGAAATGAAATTTTAAAAACTAGGGCAAAAATTAAAAAAACTTGAAATTTTAAAAATCTGGACCAGGGATCCTGTGGGATCGACCTGGTATGGTCGCCAGTTCTGTAGCAGGGATTTCTCCTTGCTACAGGGGCAGGAATGGATCCCTTCTGTCTATAGGATAGAAGGGTAGGTTCCTTATTGTGGAAATACTAGAAGGAAAAATGAAATGTAAATAACAGTAATGAAAACAAAGATGGAAGAGAAATATGGAGAACCCCTCTGCAAACAAAGGTTAGGGTTCCGCTTCCAATAACCTGCAAACAATCATTAAGCTACAGTAAACCAAAATACCTACAAAACAAGTAAGGGAATAAACATGCAAATGAAACCATGGATTAGAAAGCAAATAAATTTCTAAGCAAATACAACAAATAACAAGCTATACCTTCTCTTTGGGTGGAATGGGACACCATGCCCTAGCTTGAAGAAGCACCTCTCTTAGATGGGGGAGCTATGGCTCAATGGAGATGGAGGAAAGGGAGTGTGGGTGGATTGAGAGACAAAGGGTCTCAAGGAATCCACGGGTGACATAACAGTATGCAAGGGAGAAGTGTTTTGAGAGTGACCCCCCACCCTCCTCTTATAGCTTTTTCGGGGTTTTAGGGTTTTAAGCCCTTGGTCCAGGATTTAGCCCCTTTTTTGGGATTTTATCCCCTTTTGCCCCAATTTTAGCTCCTTTTAGGGTTTTATCCCCTTTTGGGGGGCTTTAGCTCCGAGGAGAGTATTTTAGGCTCCTTTTTGGGGTTTTTAAGCCCGTTTCTTCATCCTTCAGCATTTTTGAGGGTGTGGGGGTCTAATGGAGGGTCATGAAGTGGTGTCCTTGGGTGGTGTAGGTCGTGGATTCAATTTATTCCCATCCATTCTGCTTGCAATTTTTCTTGTGACATATCCTAGGTCTCCATGCACAAATACTTACTCATCGAATTCCATTCTTAAGATACCTTTCTTACACACCAACATCTTAATGCATAATTTCTAGATATCGACCTCTAGGTCCTTGGAAAAATTCCCTTTCTGCTTGACTACATGACTTAATTATATCGGCTGTAATTTCTATGATATATCCTCCCAAAATACTATCAACCCAGAAATCAACAGCCCTAGATATTGGATTTATTTCTTTCTTCAGTCGTTGAATTAGCTCATGTTTCCACTCGTTTGGCTCTCCTCCTTGGAAATTTTTCCTCTAGGTTGCTAACTTCAATAACCACTCATGCAATATGATGGGAAATTCACTAAAGAAAATTTCATGAATGTATGTGTAAAGATATTGCTCCAACGATTCAGTTGGGCATATTTGTGATCCTTTATTTACTTCTCATGCAAACCCTAGTTCCTTATAATAAACCCAATCTTGAATTTCCGGCTTTGTCGGGGACCAAAACATATTCCTGTCAAAATGATTCACGGTCCCGAAAAAAAATCATTTTTTGGCTTACTTTCGGTCGACCCAGGTTTAGATCCTTAGTATTGATATACCAAGATCCAAGATATTGACCCGACATAGCAAGACTCCATCAACAACACTTGCAGCGCAGATGAAGTCTCACCCGACATATCATATGGGGACTACTAGAACCGACTTTCTACAATTATGTCGGGGATTTCATTCCTACAATATTATCATATCACTCAACTAAAGTTTAGAATTATACTTATGTTTCTATTCATACTATCTACCCTTCTGTCGACATAGATACAACCATATAACCTACAGCATTACCATATATTTACTCAATACAAACGTGGCACATATATAAATTCATTCACCATTAAGTAAGTGCGACACAATCAGGTAAGCTACCCTATATCGATTATTTATTTGACACAAAACACACATTAAACACACAGAGACAAGATATAATTTGGAAACCCATCAAGGAAAAACCACAAAGGTTCTCTTCATCTAGCATAATAATTGGTTTGACACCTTTGGTCTGCGCACCTAGCTTACTGACTCTTATTTTAGATCTTATTTAAAATGCATACATTCTCCTCTCCTCTCATGCTCTTTGGTTTTGGTCTCTTCCTCTCTCTGAATGGTCGATCTACAAACAACTTGGATCAATCCTCTCCTTATCTTCAACTTATCCCACCCACTCTAATGACCGATCTGCACACAACTTGGGTTGGTGCTTTTATAAGCTTTTATGCTTTTAGAATTCTTGAACCAACCATCTAATGACTCTCAACTGCCAGTCGAAAGGATGTCTTTCTATTTTAATACATCATGTATCTCTAAAAATAGGCACTATTTACCAAAAATACAATCATGCTTTATTACTAAAAGAAAGCTCTTAGTCTAGCTAACTCTTTCAACAAAATCAATCGAACTCTGCTTTTCAACTACTTTATTCATCTTTTGTCATTGTTCTTTTCGTCATAGATTCTTCAACCATGTTTCTTCCATCATGCGATCAAAATCTTCATCTTTTTGAGCATAATTATGGCAGAATTCTATTTGACTTTTGCTAGGGCCAAAACATTTGTATGGAAGGATGTAACATTGGTAGTAAATAAGGCATTGATAAAGAATGAGACTTGACAACTTATTGATTTCCATGGGTAATTAAGCCCTAATTTGTAGATGGGTCTCCTAAATTTAAGTACCAATCCTATGGGTTGGTAGACACATATAAATAAAGTTGTTGTCTAAAGGATATGCTTAAGAGGCATGAGGCCATTTACTTAAAAATGTTAGAAACATGTGCATTCGTGAAGTTCTGATGTAGGGGTATCAAGTTCAGCATGACAATGTAACGATATGGTTACATGGCATGTGGAGGCTATGAGTTTCCAAAGTGACAACTGGAATGTTTAACCAAAGTTTGATTTCTAGTTATTCAGAAATATAATAGGATAATCTTGAATTTCATTGAGATAATTTAGAGAACTTTGCTAAAATTAGGTTCTTGGATCCCTCATTCCAAGAAGAGAGGGATTTCCTTTGTGATGTGTTTGTTAAACTTTTAGTTAGGATGTGAATGTGTTTTCTTTGTGAAAGCCAGAGAAGAAGGTTTCTATTTTTGGTATGGGATTAGTGAAAAATATTGTGAAGTCTCTTATTATTTTATTATCTCAAGAAGAACTCTATGAAAGGGAAAAAATTCTTATGTGATTGGTGACTACTGGAATATATGTAAGTTTCATTTAAAATTCAAGTAATAGAACACCATGTTTAATTGCAAAGGGATGCACAAGAATTTCGTGAGTTTTAAGATCTATGTGTATAATTTAAATTGCCAATAGAGACTACGATTTTCTTGTATACATATGTGTTTTGGGTTAATGATGACTTGTGTGTTTGGTTGAAAGAAAAGATAGGAACTATGGTTTTTTGGAAATCATTCTTTCTTTTTTGTAGTGAACATTATTCTATAATATTTAATCCACACATCATAAGCTAATTTTTTCTAAGAGAAAAATACTCCCAAAATACTATCAACCCAGAAATCAACAGCCCTAGATATTGGATTTCTTTCTTTCTTCAGTCATTGAATTAGCTCATGTTTCCACTCGTTTGGCTCTCCTCCTTGGAAATTTTTCCTCTAGGTTGCTAACTTCAATAACCACTCATGCAATCTAATGGGAAATTCACTAAATAAAATTTCATAACTGTATGTGTAAAGGTATTGCTCCAACGATTCAGTTGGGCATATTCATGATCCTTTACTTACTTCTCATGCAAACCCTAGTTCCTTATAATAAACCCAATCTTAAATTTCTGGCTTTGTTGGGTACCAAAACATATTCCTATCGAAATGATTCACCGTCCTGAAAACAAAACCATTTTTTCTATTACTTTCGGTTGACCCAGGTTTCGATCCTTAGTTATCAACAAGATCCAAGATATTGAACCGACCCAGTAGGACTCCGTCGACAACATTTGTAGCGCAGATGAAGTCTCACCTGAGATATCATATGGGGACTACTAGAAACATCTTTCTACAATTATGTCAGGGATTTCATTCCTATAGTATTATCATATTACTCGACTAAAGTTAATAATTATACTTATGTTTCTATTCATATATTCATTATAACTATCTACCCTTCTGTCGACATAGATACAAACATATAACATAAAGCATTACCATATATTTACTCAATACAAATGTGGCACATATATAAATTCATTCACCATTAAGTAAGTGCAACACAATCAGGTAAGCTACCCTATATCGATTATTTATTTGACAAAAAACACACATTAAAGACACAGAGACAAGATATAATTTGGAAACCCATCCAGGAAAAACTACAAAGGTTCTCTTCATCTAGCATGATAATTGGTTTGACACCTTTGGTCTGCGCACTTAGCTTACTGACTCTTCTTTTAGATCTTATTTAAAATGCATACATTATCCTCTCCTCTCATGCTCTTTGGTTTTGGTCTCTTCCTCTCTCTGAATGTTGATCTACACACAACTTGGATCAATCCTCTCCTTGTCTTCGACTTATCCCACCCACTCTAATGACCGATCTGCACACAACTTTGGTTGGTGCTTTCATAAGCTTTTATGCTTTTAGAATTCTTAAACCAACCATTGAATGACTCTCAACTGCCAGTCGAAAGGATGTCTTTCTATTTTAATACATCATTTATCTCTAAAAATAGGCACTATTTACCCAAAATACAATCATTCTTTATTACTAAAAGAAAGCTCTTAGTCTAGCTAACTCTTCCCACAAAATCAATCGAACTCTGCTTTTCAACTACTTTATTCATCTTTTGTCATTGTTCTTTTCATCGTAGCTTCTTCAACCATGCTTCTTCCATCATGTCATCAAAATATTCATCTTTCTGAGCATAATTATGGCAGAATTCTATCTTACTTTTCCTAGGGCCAAAACATTTGTATGGAAGGATGTAACATTGGTAGTAAATAAGGCATTGATAAAGAATGAGACTTGACAATGTATTGATTTCCATGGGTAATTAAGGCCTAAGTTGTAGATGGGTCTCCTAAATTTAAGTATCAATCCTATGGATTGGTAGACAGATATAAATAAAGTTGTTGTCTAAAGGATATGCTTAAGAGGCACGAGGCCATTTACTAAAAAATGTTAGAAACATGTGCATTCGTGAACTTCTGATGTAGGGGTATCAAGCTCAGCATGACAATGTAACGATATGGTTACATGGCATGTGGAGGCTATGAGTTTCCAAAGTGATAACTAAAATCTTTAACCAAAGTTTGATTTCTAGTTATTCAGATATATAATAGGATAATTTTGAATTTCGTTGAGATAATTTAGAGAACTTTGCTAAAATTAGGTTCTTGGATCCCTCATTCCAAGAAGAGAGGGATTTCCTTTGTGATGTGTTTGTTAAACTTTTATTTAGGATGTGAATGTGTTTTCTTTGTGAAAGCCAAAGAAGAAGGTTTCTATTTTTGGTATGGGATTAGTGAAAAATATTGTGAAGTCTCTTATTATTTTATTATCTCAAGAAGAAATCTATGAAAGGGAAAAAATTCTTACGTGACTCGTGAATACTGGAATATATGTAAGTTTCATCTAATATTTAAGTAATAGAACACCGTGTTTAATTGCAAAGGGATGCACACGAATTTCGTGAGTTTTAAGATCTATGTGTTTAAATTAAATTGCCAATAGAGACTACGATTTTCTTGTTTACATATGTGTTTTGGGTTAATGGTGACTTGTGCGTTTGGTTGAAAGAAAACATAGGAACTATGGTTTTTTGGAAATGATTCTTTCTGTTTTTGTAATAAACAATATTCTATAATATTTAATCCACAAATCAGAAGATGATTTTTTCTAAGAGAATAATCCTCCCAAAATACTATCAACCCAGAAATCAACAGCCCTAGATATTGGATTTCTTTCTTTCTTCAGTCGTTGAATCAGCTCATGTTTCCACTCGTTTGGCTCTCCTCCATGGAAATTTTTCCTCTAGGTTGCTAACTTCAATAACCACTCATGCAATATGATGGGAAATTCACTAAATTAAATTTCATGAATGTATGTGTAAAGGTATTGCTCCAACGATTCAGTTGGGCGTATTCATGATCCTTTACTTACTTCTCATGCAAACCCTATTTCCTTATAATAAACCCAATCTTGAATTTCCTGCCTTGTTGGGTACCAAAACATATTCCTGTCGAAATGATTCATGGTCCCGAAAACAAAACCATTTTTTGGCTTACTTTCGGTTGACCAAGGTTTCTATCCTTACTTATCAACAAGATCCAAGATATTGACCCGATCCAGTAGGACTTTTTCGACAACATTTGTAGCGCAGATGAAGTCTCACCTGAGATATCATATGGGGACTACTAGAACCAACTTTCTACAATTATGTCAGGGATTTCATTCCTATAGTATTATCATATTACTCGACTAAAGTTAATAATTATACTTATTTTTCTATTCATATATTCATTATAACTATCTACCCTTCTGTCGACATAGATACAAGCATATAACATAAAGCATTACCATATATTTACTCAATACAAATGTGGCACATATATAAATTCATTCACCATTAAGTAAGTGCGACACAATCAGGTAAGCTACCCTATATTGATTATTTATTTGACACAAAATACACATTAAACACACAGAGACAAAATATAATTTGGAAACCCATCCAGGAAAAACTACAAAGGTTCTCTTCATCTAGCATGATAATTGGTTTGACACCTTTGGTCTGCGCACTTAGCTTACTGACTCTTCTTTTAGATCTTATTTAAAATGCATACATTCTCATCTCCTATCATGCTCTTTGGTTTTGGTCTCTTCCTCTCTCTGAATGGCCGATCTACACACAACTTGGATCAATCCTCTCCTTGTCTTCGACTTATCCCACCCACTCTAATGACCAATACGCACACAACTTGGGTTGGTGATTTTATAAGATTTTATGCTTTTAGAATTATTGGACCAACCATCGAATGACTCTCAACTGCCAGTCAAAAGGATGTCTTTCTATTTTAATACATCATTTATCTCTAAAAAAAGGCACTATTTACCCAAAATACAATCATGCTTTATTACTAAAAGAAAGCTCTTAGTCTAGCTAACTCTTTCAACAAAATCAATCGAACTCTACTTTTCAACTACTTTATTCATCTTTTGTCATTGTTCTTTTCATCGTAGCTTCTTCAACCATGCTTCTTCCATCATGCGATCAAAAGCTTCATCTTTCTGAGCATAATTATGGCAGAATTCTATCTGACTTTTCCTAGGGCCAAAACATTTGTATGGAAGGATGTAACATTGGTAGTAAATAAGGCATTGATAAAGAATGAGACTTGACAACTTATTGATTTCCATGGGTAATTAAGCCCTAATGTGTAGATGGGTCTCCTAAATTTAAGTATCAATCCTATGGATTGGTAGACACATATAAATAAAGTTGTTGTCTAAAGGATATGCTTAAGAGGCATGAGGCCATTTACTAAAAACTGTTAGAAACATGTGCATTCGTGAACTTCTGATGTAGGGGTATCAAGTTCAGCATGACAATGTAACGATATGGTTACATGTCATGTGGAGGCTATGAGATTCCAAAGTGACAACTGAAATGTTTAACCAAAGTTTGATTTCTAGTTATTCAGAAATATAATAGGATAATTTTGAATTTCATTGATATAATTTAGAGAACTTTGCTAAAATTAGGTTCTTGGATCCCTCATTCCAAGAAGAGAGGGATCTCCTTTGTGATGTGTTTGTTAAAATTTTAGTTAGGATGTGAATTTGTTTTCTTTGTGAAAGCCATTGAAGAAGGTTTCTATTTTTGGTATGGGATTAATGAAAAATATTGTGAAGTCTCTTATTATTTTATTATCTCAAGAAGAACTCTATGAAAGGGAAAAAATTCTTATGTGATTGGTGACTACTAGAATATATGTAAGCTTCATTTAATATTTAAGTAATAGAACACCATGTTTAATTGCAAAGGGATGCACACAAATTTCGTTAGTTTTAAGATCTAGGTGTTTAAATTAAATTCCCAATAGAGACTACGATTTTCTTGTATACATATGTGTTTTGGGTTAATGGTGACTTGTGCGTTTGGTTGAAAGAAAAGATAGGAACTATGGTTTTTTGGAAATGATTCTTTCTGTTTTTGTAATGAACATTATTCTATAATCTTTAATCCACACATCAGAAGCTGATTTTTTCTAAGAGAAAAATCCTCCCAAAATACTATCAACCCAGAAATAAACAGCCCTAGATATTGGATTTCTTTCTTTCTTCATTCGTTGAATCAGCTCAAGTTTCCACTCGTTTGGCTCTCCTCCTTGGAAAGTTTTCCTCTAGGTTGCTAAATTCAATAACCACTCATGCAATATGATGGGAAATTCACTAAAGAAAATTTCATGAATGTATGTGTAAAGGTATTGCTCCAACGATTCAGTTGGGCGTATTTGTGATCCTTTACTTACTTCTCATGCAAACCCTAGTTCCTTATAATAAACCCAATCTTGAATTTCTGGCTTTGTTGGGTACCAAAACATATTCCTGTCGAAATGATTCACGGTCCCGAAAACAAAACCATTTTTTGGATTACTTTCGGTTGACCCAGGTTTCGATCCTTAGTTATCAAAAAAATCCAAGATATTGACCCGACCCAGCAGGACTTTGTCGACAACATTTGTAGCGCAGATGAATTCTCACCTGAGATATCATATGGGGACTACTAGAACCAGCTTTCTACAATTATGTCGGGGATTTCATTCCTATAGTATTATCATATTACTCAACTAAAGTTAAGAATTATACTTATGTTTCTATTCATATATTCATTATAACTATCTACCCTTCTGTCGACATAGATACAAACATATAACATAAAGCATTACCATATATTTACTCAATACAAATGTGGCACATATATAAATTCATTCACCATTAAGTAAGTGCGACACAATCAGGTAAGCTACCCTATATCGATTATTTATTTGACACAAAACACACATTAAACACACAGAGACAAGATATAATTTGGAAACCCACCTAGGAAAAACTACAAAGGTTCTCTTCATCTAGCATGATAATTGGTTTGACACCTTTGGTCTGCGCACTTAGCTTACTGACTCTTCTTTTTGATCTTATTTAAAATGCATACATTCTCCTCTCCTCTCATGCTCTTTGGTTTTGGTATCTTCCTCTCTATGAATGGTCAATCTACACACAACTTGTATCAATCCTCTCCTTGTCTTCGACTTATCCCACCCACTCTAATGACCGATCTGCACACAACTTGGGTTTGTGATTTTATAAGCTTTTATGATTTTAGAATTCTTGAACCAACCATCAAATGACTCTCAACTTCCAGTCGAAAGGATGTCTTTCTATTTTAATACATCATTTATCTCTAAAAATAGGCACTATTTACCCAAAATAAAAATCATGCTTTATTACTAAAAGAAAGCTCTTAGTCTAGCTAACTCTTTCAACAAAATCAATCGAACTCTGCTTTTCAACTACTTTATTCATATTTTTTCATTTTTCTTTTCGTTGTAGCTTCTTCAACCATGCTTCCTCCATCATGCAATCAAAATCTTCATCTTTCTGAGCATAATTATGGCAAAATTCTATCTAACGTTTCCTAGGGCCAAAACATTTGTATGGAAGGATGTAACATTGGTAGTAAATAAGGCATTGATAAAGAATGAGACTTGAAAACTTATTGATTTCCATGGGTAATTAAGCCCTAATTTGTAGATGGGTCTCCTAAATTTAAGTATCAATCCTATGGATTGGTAGACACATATAAATAAAGTTGTTGTATAAATGATATGCTTACGACGCACGAGGCCATTTAATAAAAAATGTTAGAAACATGTGCATTCGTGAACTTCTGATGTAGGGGTATCAAGTTCAGCATGACAATGTAACGATATGGTTACATGGCATGTGGAGGCTATGAGTTTCCAAAGTGACAACTGAAATGTTTAACCAAAGTTTGATTTCTAGTTATTCAAAAATATAACACGATAATTTTGAATTTCGTTGAGATAATTTAGAGAACTTTGCTAAAATTAGGTTCTTGGATCCCTCATTCCAAGAAGAGAGGGATTTCCTTTGTGATGTGTTTGTTAAAATTTTAGTTAGGATGTGAATGTGTTTTCTTTGTGAAAGCCAGAGAAGAAGGTTTCTATTTTCGGTATGGGATTAGTGAAAAATATTGTGAAGTCTCTTATTATTTTATTATCTCAAGAAGAACTCTATGAAAGGGAAAAAATTCTTATGTGATTGGTGACTACAGGAATATATGTAAGCTTCATTTAATATTTAAGTAATAGAACACCATGTTTAATTGCAAAGGGATGCACATGAATTTCGTGAGTTTTAAGATCTATGTGTTTAAATTAAATTGCCAATAGAGACTACGATTTTCTTGTATACATATGTGTTTTGGGTTAATGGTGACTTGTGTGTTTGGTTGAAAGAAAAGATAGGAACTATGGTTTTTTGGAAATGATTCTTTCTGTTTTTGTAATGAACATTATTCTATAATCTTTAATCCACACATCAGAAGCTGATTTTTTCTAAGAGAAAAATCCTCCCAAAATACTATCAACCCAGAAATCAACAGCCCTAGATATTGGATTTCTTTCTTTCTTCAGTCGTTGAATCAGCTCATGTTTCCACTCGTTTGGCTCTCCTCCTTGGAAATTTTTCTTCTAGGTTGCTAACTTCAATAACCACTCATGCAATATGATGGGAAATTCACTAAATAAAATTTCATGAATGTATGTGTAAAGGTATTGCTCCAACGATTCAGTTGAGTGTATTCATGATCCTTTACTTACCTCTCATGCAAACCCTAGTACCTTATAATAAACCCAATCTTGAATTTCCGGCTTTGTTGGGTACCAAAACATATTCCTGTCGAAATGATTCACGGTCCCGAAAACAAAACCAATTTTTGGCTTACTTTCGGTTGACCCGGGTTTCGATCCTTAGTTATCAACAAGATCCAAGATATTGACCCAATCCAACAAGACTTCGTCGACAACATTTGTAGCGCAGATGAAGTCTCATCTGAGATATCATATGGGGACTACTAGAACCAGATTTCTACAATTATGTCAAGGATTTCATTCCTATAGTATTATCATATTACTCGACTAAAGTTAATAATTATACTTATGTTTCTATTCATATATTCATTATAACTATCTACCCTTCTGCCGACATAGATACAAACATATAACATAAAGCATTACCATATATTTACTCAATACAAATGTGGCACATATATAAATTCATTCACCATTAAGTAAGTGCGACACAATCAGGTAAGCTACTCTATATCGATTATTTATTTGACACAAAACACACATTAAACACACAGAGACAAGATATAATTTGGAAACCCATCGAGGAGAAACTACAAAGGTTCTCTTCATCTAGCATGATAATTGTGTTGACACCTTTGGTGTACGCACTTAGCTTACTGACTCTTCTTTTAGATCTTATTTAAAATGCATACATTCTCCTCTCCTCTCATGCTCTTTGGTTTTGGTCTCTTCCTCTCTCTGAATGGTCGATCTAAACACAACTTGGATCAATCCTCTCCTTGTCTTCGACTTATCCCACCCACTCTAATGACCGATCCGCACACAACTTGGGTTGGTGCTTTTATAAGCTTTTATGCTTTTAGAATTCTTGAACCAACCATCGAATGACTCTCAACTGCCAGTCAAAAGGATGTATTTCTATTTTAATACATCATTTATCTCTAAAAATATTTACCCAAAATACAATCATTCTTTATTACAACAAGAAAGCTCTTAGTCTAGCTAACTCTTCCCACAAAATCAATCAAACTCTGCTTTTCAACTGCTTTATTCATCTTTTGTCATTGTTCTTTTCGTCGTAGCTTCTTCAACCATTCTTCTTCCATCATGCGATCAAAATCTTCATCTTTTTGAGAATAATTATGGCAGAATTCTATCTGACTTTTACTAGGGCCAAAACATTTGTATGGAACGATGTAACATTGGTAGTAAATAAGGCATTGATAAAGAATGAGACTTGACAACTTATTGATTTCCATGGGTAATTAAGCCCTAATTTGTAGATGGGTCTCCTAAATTTAAGTATCAATCCTATGGATTGGTAGACACATATAAATAAAGTTGTTGTCTAAAGGATATGCTTAAGAGGCACAAGGCCATTTACTAAAAAATGTTAGAAACATGTGCATTCGTGAAGTTCTGATGTAGGGGTATCAAGTTCAGCATGACAATGTAACGATATGGTTACATGGCATGTGGAGGTTATGAGTTTCCAAAGTGACAACTGAAATGTTTAACGAAATTTTGATTTCTAGTTATTCAGAAATATAATAGGATAATCTTGAATTTCGTTGAGATAATTTAGAGAACTTTACTAAAATTAGGTTCTTGGATCCCTCATTCCAAGAAGAGAGGGATTTCCTTTGTGATGTGTTTGTTAAATTTTTAGTTAGGATGTGAATGTGATTTCTTTGTGAAATCCAGAGAAGAAGGTTTCTATTTTTTGTATGGGATTAATGAAAAATATTGTGAAGTCTCTTATTATTTTATTATCTCAAGAAGAACTCTATGAAAGGGAAAAAATTCTTATGTGATTGGTGACTACTGGAATATCTGTAAGTTCCATTTAATATTTAAGTAATAGAACACCATGTTTAATTGCAAAGGGATGCACACAAATTTCGCGAGTTTTAAGATCTATGTGTTTAAATTAAATTGCCAATAGAGACTACGATTTTCTTGTATACATATGTGTTTTGGGTTAATGGTGACTTGTGCATTTGGTTGAAAGAAAAGATAGGAACTATGGTTTTTTGGAGATGATTCTTTCTGTTTTTGTAATGAACATTATTCTATAATCTTTAATACACACATCGGAAGCTGATTTTTTCTAAGAGAAAAATCCTCCCAAAATACTATCAACCCAGAAATCAATAGCCCTAGATATTGGATTTCTTTCTTTCTTTAGTCGTTGAATCAGCTCATGTTTCCACTCATTTGGCTCTCCTCCTTGGAAATTTTTCCTCTAGGTTGCTAACTTCAATAACCACTCATGCAATATGATGGGAAATTCACTAAAGAAAATTTCATGAATGTATGTGTAAAGGTATTGCTCCAATGATTTCGTTGGGCGTATTCGTGATCCTTTACTTACTTCTCATGCAAACCCTAGTTCCTTATAATAAACCCAATCCTGAATTTCTGGCTTTGTTGGGTACCAAAACATATTCATGTCGAAATGATTCACGGTCCTGAAAACAAAACCATTTTTTGGCTTACTTTCGGTTGACCCAGGTTTCGATCCTTGGTTATCAACAAGATCCAAGATATTGACCTGACCCAACAGGACTCCGTCGACAACATTTGTAGCACAAATGAAGTCTCACCTAAGATATCATATGGGGACAACTAGAACCAGCTTTCTACAATTATGTCAAGGATTTCATTCCTATAGTATTATCATATTACTCAACTAAAGTTAAAAATTATACTTATGTTTCTATTCATATATTCATTATAACTATATACCCTTCTGTCGACATAGATACAAACATATAACATAAGCATTACCATATATTTACTCAATACAAATGTGGCACATATATAAATTCATTCACCATTAAGTAACTGTGACACAATCAGGTAAGCTACCCTATATCGATTATTTATTTGACACAAAACACACATTAAACACACAGAGACAAGATATAATTTGGAAACCCATCCAGGAAAAACTACAAAGGTTCTCTTCATCTGGCATGATAATTGGTTTGACACCTTTGGTCTACGCACTTAGCTTATTGACTCTTCTTTTTGATCTTATTTAAAATGCATACATTCTCCTCTCCTCTCATGCTCTTTGGTTTTGGTCTCTTACTCTCTTTGAATGGTCGATCTACACACAACTTGGATCAATCCTCTCCTTGTCTTCGACTTATCCCACCCACTCTAATGACCGATCCGCACACAACTTGGGTTGGTTCTTTGATAATATTTTATGCTTTTAGAATTCTTGAACCAACCATCGAATGAATCTCAATTGCCAGTCGAAAGGATGTCTTTCTATTTTAATACATCATTTATCTCTAAAAATAGGCACTATTTACCCAAAATACAATCATGCTTTATTACTAAAAGAAAGGTCTTAGTCTAGCTAACTCTTCCCACAAAATCAATCGAACTCTGCTTTTCAACTACTTTATTCATCTTTTGTCATTGTTATTTTCGTCGTAGCTTCTTCAACCATGTTTCTTCCGTCATGCGATCAAAATCTTCATCTTTCTGAGCATAATTATGGAAAAATTCTATCTGACTTTTCCTATGGCCAAAACATTTGTATGGAAGGATGTAACATTGGTAGTAAATAAGGCATTGTTAAAGAATGAGACTTGACAACTTATTGATTTCCATGGGTAATTAAGCCCTAATTTGTAGATGGGTATCCTAAATTTAAGTATCAATCCTACGGATTGGTAGACACATATAAATAAAGTTGTTGTCTAAAGGATATGCTTAAGAGGCATGAGGCCATTTACTAAAAAATGTTAGAAACATGTGCATTCGTGAACTTCTGATGTAGGGGTATCAAGTTCAGCATGACAATGTAACGATATGGTTACATGGCATGTGGAGGGTATGAGTTTCTAAAGTGACAGCTGAAATGTTTAGCCAAAGTTTGATTTCTAGTTATTCAGAAATATAATAGGATAATTTTGAATTTCGTTGAGATAATTTAGAGAACTCTGCTAAAATTAGTTTCTTGGATCCCTTATTCCAAGAAGAGAGGGATTTCCTTTGTGATATGTTTGTTAAACTTTTAGTTAGGATGTGAATGTGTTTTCTTTGTGAAAGCCAGAGAAGAAGGTTTCTATTTTTGGTATGGGATTAATGCAAAATATTGTGAAGTCTCTTATTATTTTATTATCTCTAGAAGAACTCTATGAAAGGGAAAAAGTTCTGATGTGATTGGTGACTACTAGAATATATGTAAGTTCCATTTAATATTTAAATAATAGACCACCATGTTTAATTGCGAAGGGATGCACATGAATTTCATGAGTTTTAAGATCTATGTGTTTAAATTAAATTCCCATTAGAACTCAGAATGTACCCAGGTTGTAAAGGTAAATCCCAAAGGTAATAGCAAAAACCACTTTAGAAAGAAACTGGTTTTTCTTTCAGAGATTGATCTCTCAATACAGATTTAACAAGACCAGATATAAACCAACATTCAAATATTTGTATAGGTGGTTGAAACAACACATAACCATTGGGAAATGGAGTCACATATACACAAAAATATCACAAATACATATACATGAGATTTATCAAATTCAAGATAACCATTTCATCACAGTCATTCATTTGGTTCAGGTGAAACACAAGAGATAATGAACATCCCATTAATAGAGAGCATCAAAGATGAGTTCTATATTAACTTTAGTAGAAGAATGTATAAAATATCTAAAACGATGATCAAAGCATAAACATTATGAATTCTAATCATTCAACACTGTGTTTCAGAAATGAAGAAAACAGAATGGAGTGCTACACTGGAAAACGCAATCACATAAGGAAAGAAATACGGACTGTAATGTAAATGACACATGAATCTATGATAATTCTTATGCATTCGCTCTGTTATTCAAAAATATATGTCTTCAAAATAATTCAACAACACGATGGGTTCCAACCCCCATCACATAAAATAGATGCACTTATATACATAAAATGATTCATCTTCCAAGAAGATTTATAACTGAATAACTGCTTAATCAAAGTCTGGTAACTGTATTCCTAACTCTTAGGAATAAACTACAGGTTCTATCCTAACAGATAATTAAGTTAAAATCAACTTGACAACATGTCCTCGTCCAAGTAGCTCCTTAGCGCACAACACCTGTCTTCATGAGTGAAGGATGTACTTCATTTTCCCAAATCTCTTTATGGCTCTCCATTGCTCCGCGCTTGGAATATCATATTCGATCATCTCCCGAATTGACACTTCTAGCTCCATGTAGGCTTCATATGATACTTTAGGCAATCCTCCCCTGATAATCAGGAACTTTTGTAATATTTCAAAGTCCTCTGTCAGCTTATCCACTATAACTTTCCCTGTCAAACCTTTTTCCAAATCATCAAATTTGGAATGGTCCATGCGGCTTTGAACTAACAGGCTATGATATTGTTCTTGAGAAAACATTCGACCTTCCTCGTCCCAAAAGGAAGGCAGGCCGTCCTCAAATAGCTCTTTGAAATCCTGCTTGAAATTATTAACCTGTGAAATCATTTCATCAGTTTTGTCCTGGACCGTTTTCATTAACTGATGCTTATGGATAAAATTTTTAGCCCATAGCACCATTGTTATTCTGTCCTTTACTCCTATATCATGCAAATTTTGATATGTTAATGAATTTAAAAAATTCAATGCGTTCTGGGCTGTGATGAGGGGTTTCCTCTCCACATTTTCATTTACTAACTTTAGTCTTTGGTTGGCCAAGTTGATCAATATTCTTTGATCATCAATGAAGTTTAAATAGTGCCTAAATTTATTAATTTCTACAGATAAGTTGTCCCAAATTATGTGCTTCTCCCCTTGGAGAGGACCCTTTCCAATGTTTCTTTCTTTTAATTCATTAAATTTATTTTGTAGCTGATTTCTGTCTTGCAATATTTTATTTTTATTCTCACTTACTTTGGCCAACTCGGACTTGATCTTTTAATTTTCCACCTTTAACTCTTTTATTTCTTCATCCTTTGGGTTGACCTGGGACATAGGTACTAACAAATCATCTGCCAAAAAATCATTTAATGGTTTCTCAATATTTACAATAGACAGGTCCTCATCAGTGGGAGGCTGACTCATCAATTCCTCCATGATCTCTTTTTCATCATTTTGGTCATTTTTCAGAAGGGATATTTGTGATATCAGCTCACTCCATTCAGTTTCCCATTTGTCTTTTTCCTCTTGTAATTTGAGAGCTCTTCCTTTATGTTCCATCATCTCCTGGTGGATCTTGTCTTTCTCTTCTTGCAATGCCAATCATTCAGATGATTGAACATGCTCTGTGCTTAGGATCTTCAAAATTTTTTTCAACACTTGGAGGGCATTGTCCTTTTCTTCTAGCATTCTTCTGATTGCTTGGGTGTTATCTTTTTCATTTCCTAAACTGATAATATCTGCTTGTAGCTTTTTAATTTGAATGGCATTGGCCTTATTTTCAACTTTTTCATGTTTTAACTGAATCTCTAACTTATCTACCAAAATTTGTATCTTATTGATTCTCATCATAGCTTGCAATAGATATGAATAAATAATGTCACTTGTTTTCTTGTGTAGCTGTATCTTGTCGGGTACACTAATCTTTTCCAATCTTACTTCCATCTCTGACATCTTTTTATCATTTACCATGGCCAATTTGAAGGTATTTCTTTCTATATCCATGGCAGAAATCAAGGAAGTTTTTGGATTGTTTAAAATCCTTACCCGCGGGAGTAAATTCCTTGTCTCTTCTAGGGACTGTTTTCGTTTTTCCATATAACTGGTCATGAGTTCCTCTTTGGACTTGAAGCTTGGGATTGATTCTGAACTATCTACACTTTTGAAATAAAACTGATTTACCGGTACAGATTTTGTTGGAACTAAAGCAACTCTCTTTAAATCTTCTGAAATCTCTTCACTTAAAACTCCACCAACTTGAAACAATTTTTCCTTTTTGTGTGACCCATCCTCATCCATTTCTATGCTTTCAATTTCAGACAGACTCCTCTTAATCAAAATATTAGGACTCTCCATCACTTGAGATGCTGTAACTAGTATAACACTTGCACTTTCATCAGATCTTGGAATTTCCGTAAAATGAGACAAATTGGCTGCCTCGCTCATGCCTTCAATAACTTGGTGGTCAAATGGCTTGTTTTTGTTTTCCTGCTTCCTCAGGGAAATTACATGATGGGGATCATAATTTACCCTTGTCTCTTTCTAAAATTCCATGCTTCCCAACAATTTTTCTATAAACACCAGGGCACCTTTACTTTTGAAAATAAAAGAACCAACTTTTAGGGGGAATTTGATATTTGAAGATTTTTTGAAGGCCCCAAAATGTTCTTCCTCTGAATGCAATATTTGCCTCATAAACTCTAATGCAAAAATTCTGGGAGTGAGGAAAGAAGGTAACTTATATGGTTCCCCAGTAAATCCATATATCCTCAAAATAGTGGAATCCTTGAATAGAAACCAATCTCTGACTCGATCTCCAGGTGAGGGCTGCATCATGCATTTCATCTCTTCTAAGACCCGGGGTAACACTTCATCAAATAACATCCTGTAAATCTCTGACATGATTGAATTGGAAAATTCAAACGTGCTGATTTGCTTGGGTAAATATGGAGAAAACATAGTGCTTAAAAACTGTAATTCGGTGACGTTTGAACATAGCAACATGTTCAACAAATAAGTCTGAAACTTTAAGAATCTGACTTGGGAATTCACTCAATTGAATATGTATCGTTTCTTCCAAGTATTCATCTAGATTGAGTACAGGTATTGACTGAGACTCAGAACCTAATGAACTTATTTTTAATAGAAAACCCAGGATGACTTCATTTACGTGACAATCATCATCAATACCCAATATTTGACAGACTAAGGACACCACTAATTGAAATTCATCTTTAAAAATATAAACATGGTATGGCAGGAAAAGACCATCTAAGGACTGACCCTCTTTCAAGATGTTGGACACGAATTTGCAACGAACTTCAGTTCCACAATTTTTGTACAATTCAACAAGAATGGCCTTGTTTACAGGTTCACGAATGTCAGGGTAACTGTCGGGAAAGTTTAGGTTTTCATGGATGACCTTGGCATTAATTTGATAGAGTATCCTAGACATAGACTTACTTACAATGACTCTCTGAGAAGGGGAATAATTAACTGCGCACCATTCTGCGAATTCGGGAAAATACAGGGTTTGCTCGACAGCAAAATAATATAAAAACGACTTACAAACATTCAGGACATCGTTACCTTGTGAATTGTATTGCCACAACCTCTCTTTACTGACTGATACACTTCCTATGGACAGGAAAGGGTCGCACACCCCTCTGTCCCTATCAACCAGATAATCTTCTCTGTAATCCAAAATACGACCAAAGCCTTCCAAATCTTTTCCTTGCTCCATAATTCAGTCGATAATGGTAATTAGATGGATGAATTATGGGCGTTTGAGCCTTACCTCTTACTGTGGTTGCATGTGTTCGAAATTGACTGTAGAGGTTCACAAGCACGCATGTCCTTTTCATTCATCCAGCGTCAATAAAATAACCTTTGAGCAAGTCAACTTTGTTTATATAGGACCCCACTCTGAAGGCCCCCCTTTGGCGGTTTCCACCAAACTGCTTTGGCCTCCGGAATGCACCACGATCAACCACGTGTACAGTGGTTTCTATTCCGCTACCTCCCTTTACCTCCAACTACCGTGCAACTTCCCGCTCCGGATCCAACCACCATCATCGATGTAATTCAACTTTATTTCCCAGTCATTGGATCAAGCAACACGTACCCAATTCCATCGGGTTCCTTTGTTTTATCAAACGTGCAGGTTCACAAGGTGAAGTTCACAACGACCGTAGATTTCATCAAGCTAGATCGATGACCGTTGATCTCTATATTTCATTGAACACCCGCATGTACCTATTCTTCTCGCATCTTTATATAGCGGACACATTATAGGCCGTAGATATTTATCACTTCGCTTTACACCGTTGGATCCCATGAGAAACTATCGTTTACTTTCCCTTCATCATACTCTTATACTATAACATTTAACCAAAGTTTGACAAGTAACTATTATTTCTTCTTCACCATGGTTTTTCGTTCCTCTGCTAAGTAACGGTGTTAACAAATGGCTCCATCTGGGGATGATATCCTCCCTATGAGGTATCAAAGAACTCGTAGACCAGTTGCCTGACTTTAATATATCACAGTAACTTCCAGAAAACTCATATTTTGTTTTTTGTAGATATATTGTTTTTTTGTTTTTAGAAAGGAATAGTACGCCTCCTGAATATTAGGGCCTTCACTGTGGGCTTCAAATACATTCAGATTACCATTCATGTTGACTTTTTAAATAAAAATAAGTATTTATAGGCTATAATACAAATTATACCCTCCTCCTTAGGACAAGTAATGTTTTAGATACCTTCCATTGACAGGGTTACTATCCAGAGGAACCCTGTTCAGATATTCCAGTAGAAATGCATTTTTCCCTCTATAACCAGCAACAACATAAGGACCTACCCACATATGATCAAATCTCCCATGTTTGTCTTCTTTAGGAGCATCCCACTTCAAGACCAAATCATCGATCTGAAACTATTCTTCTTTGATTCTTCTATCAAAAGTACTTTTCATTTTTTGCTGATGTAACTGCACCTTGTCATAAGCCTTATTTCTTTGTTCTTCCAACTCAATAATCTAATTTATTCTCCTTTTCATGTGATGTGGTTCTTCCTGCTGATCTTGAAAATATCTCATAACTGGAACACCTAGCGACACTGGAAAAACCACTTCAGTTCCATACACCAGTTCGAAAGGAGACATGCCAATTGCCCTTTTGGTACTAATCCTATCAGCCCATAGAGCATACTTGAGCTTGGTGTGCTAGGACCTTTTATTATCTTCTAACAGCTTCCTGATGATCCTTACTAAGCTTTTATTTGAATATTTAGCTAACCCATTTCCCTGTGGGTAATAGGAAATTGAATGATTGAGCCTTATATGATACTTGTGACAGAAATCAATCATTTTCCTGGATTTGAACGCAGCTGCATTGTCTGTTACTATTCTTCTGGGGCATCCGAATCGAGCCAATATATTTTCCTCAAGAAACTCCATGATTACAGTTTCAGTGGCGCTTCTGGTGGGGATAGCTTCAATCCATTTTGTAAAATAATCTGTAGCTGTAAGAATCCATTTGTGTTGTCTCGATGAATTGGGGTCTATTTCGCCAATAAAATCTAAACCCCACTGCTGGAAAGGAGCTTCTACTGTTACTGGATTCAAAGGGAGAGGAAGCACTTTCCTCTTTCCGTAAAAAATTTGGCATTGATGACACTTACTTGTTTCTTTATACACATATGAAAATAATGTAGGCCAATAATAGCCTGCTCTTAGAATTTTGTTTGCATTCACTTTCCAAGAATGATGTCCTCCACAATCCCCCTTATGAAATTATTTGACTGTATGCTGAGCTTCATTTTAGAAAAGACAGTTTAGTAACACACCCCTGGGGTCCTTCCAATAAAGATACTGATTTAAAATACAAAACTTGGCAGCTTTCAATTTTATGGACCGGGCCCTTGACTTACTCAATCCTTCTAGTGCTTGTAAATTTCGAAGGACATATACAATATCAGAATACCATGGAGACGCCAAAAAATCATCCATTACTTCCACTTCTGTATCTAACTGATTAGCTTCGTGAGATAGGAAATTAATTTGCAAGTCCTCACAATTTGAATTAGCCATCATTTTAGCTAATCCTTGTCCTTTAACCAACTTGGTGGGTTTGATTTCTATATCGTACTCCAGCAATGTAGCAATCCATTTCACTCTTATTCCTTCTGGATCTGGTTGTGTTAGAATCCCTTTTACTGCAGCAGTTGGAACATGTGAAATTATATGTGAATGCAGAATATACACTTTGAAATCCTTCAATGCTTTGACTAAGGCATAATCTTGTTTCTCCATAATGTCATATTTCAATTCTCCATCCCTCAACATTTTGCTAAAAAATGCTATGGGTTGTTCCAAATTCTCATCATTTTTCTGTAATAAAACTGCTGCTATAGTATATTCTGAAGCGTATGAAAACACTGAGAAATATTTGGTAAAATATGGACTCACCAACACAGGGGCCTTTGATATTGCTTTCTTGATTTCCCAACAAGACTTTCTAGCTTATGCATTCCATTTTATCTCATGACCCTTCTTCAACATATTTGTGATATTCATTAAGATCTCAGCAAAACTTGGCACAAACCTTCTCAAAAAATTTACCTGCCCCAAGAATGATTGTATCTCTTTTTTACTCCTGGGTTCACCTACTTTCACAATGACACTCACCCTTTCAGGATCAATTTTTATTCCATCTTTTGATATTATATGGCCCAACAACTTTCCTTCTTCCAATGCAAAATTGGACTTCTTTGGATTCAACGATATACCAAACTTCCTACACTTCATGAAAAATTTCTCTAAATGATGCAGATGTTCTCTGTCAGATTTTGAATAGACTGTGATATCATCCATGTAGATCACTACAAAATTCCCAATTTCCCCTACAAAATCAATGTCCATAGCTCACTGGAAAGTAGCTCCTGCATTCATTAAGCCAAAAGGCATCTTTGCATACATAAAAGTGCCCCAAGGTGTAGTAAAGGCAGTTTTTTCTTAATCTCCAGGTAATACTTTGATCTGGTTATAGCCAGAAAAACCGTCCAACATTGAAATTCTTTCAGCTCCAACTACTTTCTGCAATATATGGTCCATCTTTGGTAGATGATAATTATACTTCATAGGGACTTTATTCAAGTTCCGAAAATCTATACACAGCCTGATTTCTCCGTTCTTTTTTCTAACAGGAACCAGGTTTGCAACCCACTTTGAAAACCTTAGAGTGACAATGATCTTGGCAACAAATAAATTTTTAATTTCCCTCTCAATAATAGGAAGCAACTTACGGTTTATCCTTCTGAGCTTCTGCTTGAAAGGTTTCTCTCCAGTCTTTATAGGAATAGTATGCTATATGATAGATGTAACATACTCCTTAAGGTCTTCATAACTCCAAGCAAATACATCAGTGTATTTTTTCATTAATTTCACATATTCTTCCTTCTCTTTTTCAGGCAATTTCTTAGATAATTTTATAATATTAGGATTCTCTTCAGTGCCAATATTCCTATCTTCAACAACATTCTCAACAGGCTTTACTTTTGGATTTTTAGCAACATCATTCTGATCAAAACGTTTTTCCAAAGGAATCAAACCTCTTGGTATGAAATTATTTTTTAATTGAATAATATCCTTACCTCCTAAGGTTCCCTTTAACTTTTCAGTGCCTTCCTTTTCTTCATCAGGTCCCTCGTCATCATCTTGAATACTCTCATCACTGTCATTTTTGGTGTCAATAGGAGTATTTACAAATTCCCCTGAGAGTTCTAAAAACCTTATGATCTGCATGTCATCTTCAAATACCTGCCAATATTTAGAGTTATCTGGAATAGACGGTCTATTCACGATTTCCACCTGGTATTCCCTCTTACCAGCAACAGGGGTTTCAAATTCTCCAGCGGCTATAGCCAAAGAATCAGCTACCGAATTTTCATGTCTGGGAACTACCTGAATTGTATGCTCTGTAAAGAAGTTACCAAACATATCCCATACTTCATTTCTATAAGCCCTCATCTGAGGATGCCTGGTTTGATAGCTCTAATTTACTTGATTTATCACCAATTCTGAATCTCCTAAAACCTTTATTCTTTGAGCTCCCAAATCTTTCAAAGCATGCAATCCCAGTAATAAAGCTTCATATTGTGCCACATTATTTTGTGCATTCAAATGTTAATTTATATGATAAAGCTTTGAAATCCCAGATAGGAGAAATTATATACACACCGCCCCCCGCACCTATTTTTGCAGCAGATCCATCAAAGTACATAATCCACTGGCCCTCCCCTTTTTGTTTCACTTCCAAATCATCTTGTTCCATCAAATCCTTTTCCTTATTTTCCTTATACTTCTTCTATGATGCCTCTTCTAAATCATGTGGGACAACATCATTAAAGAAAATAGAAGACCCCAAATCAGTATCAACAGCATATATGTGATGAATTTTGGGTTTATCTTGACTGCTTACTGCATAAGGAGTTCTTTTTTCACTATATAATCTTCTGCTCCCATCTCAAACGGGAATTGTAGCATATGACATATCCATCTGTAAACTTCCTTTCAACTTGGAAGTCCAAGATCTTGACAATAGTACCCCGAACTTAGGTGGAATATCTACCACTACCACATCCATGACTATAGTTTTAGATGGCAATTTATTTAGGGTTACCACCATATCTTTAATCAAACCAAGGCATTTTACTCTTTTAGAATCAAATGAATACAAATATTTATAAGGTATTGTCACTTCCAATCCAAAACTCTCTACCACTCCTTTCGGCATTAGGTTATGTGCTACTCCTGAGTCTAGCATAGCATTGTGGACCACCTTATCATGCACATTTAAACTCAAATAGAAAGGAGGGACTTCTCCACTTTCTAAATTTTCAAGCTTTGACTGGAACGAAATAGCAAGATTATCATCGTTCAACTCTAAAATTTCAGATTGCCATTCCCCTTGACTTTTGACCATTTTTGTGATAGTATTTCTGTATTTAGTGTTTCTCAATAACACATTAAATGGAACAGAGATTTTTAGCTTTGAAAGTTCATTTTGTAAATTAAAGCCAGAACTAATTCTTTCCACATCGACTGGAGCCACCTGCTTCATTATTTTATCCCTTTGTACATCATTTTCAACCTCTTTATTTACAAAAGACTCTTTTTGTAGTTCTTTTCCCCTTTCTACATTCAAAGAACTAGTGGAAGGAGGATTTGGGTTTGCCTTCCCTTTATTTATGTGAACTTCCCTGTTTCTCAATCTGATTTTCCTCTGCACATCATCCATAGCGTGTAAATAACCCCTTTGATACTACTCTGTCTCTTTTCCAAATTCTTCATCCCCTCCTTCTTGTTCGAACATGTTATGTTCTTCTTCAGTAAGATATATCTTTGAATCCTTCTCTCCAAAAAGATGAATCTCATTTTCAGCGGGATCTTCTTCATCAACGACATAATTTTCAGGAAATGGTGGATAGATGTGTTGTTCCTCCTAATTTCTTGGATTTCTCAGGTCTCTCTGTCGGTTTTGGGGAGGAACAGGAGGATTCGGTCTCCTGAAATTAGGATTCCTAATTTGAGGATCAGATTGTTCTCTATTGAACCCCCTATTGTCCATAGTTAATCTGTCCATCAACTTTTCCATGTTTTTCAACATCATTTCAAATTTGATATCATTAGTAGAAGAAGAAGTAGAAGGAAAATTTTCTTCCTTTTTCTTCCTATCAATATCTCTATGTTTCATTTTTCCACTTGCCATCATATTTGCTTCTACTTCTAGAGCATCTGTAAACATGGCAGCAAGAGTTGCTGATTTTCTCTCCCTTAATGAAAATGTGAAATCATTATCAAAAGCTCCAGCATAGTGTAATTTGGTTGCGGCCGCAGAAGGTTTTATATCCTCTGGAATGGAATTATAAGCCCTCATGAATCTGCTAGAAAATTCATGGACAGATTCGAAACCTCCTTTTTTGAGACTGTTATACTGAGATAAGAGCTGCAAAGGGTTTTTTTTATCATCCCACCTATCTAGAAACGCATTTTGGAAAGCCTGAAAATTCATTATAGACCCATTTGGAAAATATTTAAACCATTTCTTTGCCTCGCCTTACAAACTTTGGGCAAATAACCATAGTTTAACATCTGGATAATCAACTTCTTCTAAGTCAATGAAATCTTCAAACTTGGCAACATGTTGTTTTGTGGTTATGTCACCTTCTCCATCAAATAAAGAAATTCTTTGGGAATAATTCTGAGGAACATCATGTAATAAAGCAAGAAAACACAAGGGAGAAAATTTGGCTGCCATTGGTCTAGGTGGATTCACAGGAACTGAAGAGCTTTGAGCATTTTGGGAGGTAAATGTTTCAACTTTCCTGGTTTGTTGTAAATATCTCTAGAGGGAATCCAACAAATAAGATTCTAACCTACGAGGATTAAACTCAGTATTCTTAAGGTCAGACTCAGATTTAGTTCTCAACAAACTCTTTCCAGCATTAACTTCCCATTTTGAATCAATATGAGAATCTTTAAATGATGATGCACCAAACAAAGGAAAAATTAACTTTTCTTTATTTTTTCTTTTAAATAAATTTTCTGCGTCTTCAAAAATTTTCAAGACTTCGGTATCATAGTTACCTCGCTTGTGTCTTCTCAAAGGCAGAATGACTCCTTGAGTTATGAAAAAATCTTAAAATGGAGTCGCCAGGGCAAATATACAACCTTTTCTACGGATAAAATTCCTGTTTTCCCACAAAAATATTTCTTCGGCTCTGTCGTTCTCCCAGGGAAGATATGCACTTTCGTTCCCTGGCAACGGCGCCAATTTTTTAGCACTCAGAATGTACCCAGTTTGTAAAGGTAAATCCCAAATGTAACAGCAAAAACCACTTTACAAAGAAACTAGTTTTTCTTCCAGAGAGGGATCTCTCAATACAGATTTAACAATACCAGATATAAACCAACATTCAAAGATTTGTATAGGTGGTTGAAACAACACATAACCATTGGGAAATGGAATCACATATACACAAAAATATCACAAAGACATATACATGAGATTTATCAAAGGCAAGATAACCATTTCATCACAGCCATTCATTTGGTTCAGGTGAAACAGAAGAGATAATGAACAACCCATTAATACAGAGCATCAAAGATGAGTTCTATATTAACTTTAGGAGAAGAATGTATAAAATATATAAAACGATGATCAGAGCATAAACATTATGAATTCTAATCATTCAACACTGTGTTTCAGAAATGAAGAAAACAAAATGGAGTGTTACACTGGAAAACACAATCACATAAGGAAAGAAATACGAACTGTAATGTAAATGACACATGAATCTCTGATAATTTTTATGCATTCGCTCTGTTATTCAAAAATATATGTCTTCAAAATCATTCAACAACACGATGGGTTCCAAACCCCATCACATAAAATAGATGCACTTATATACATAAAATGATTCATCTTCCAAGAATATTTATAACTGAATAACTGCTTAATCAAAGTCTTGTAACTGTATTCCTAAATCTTAGGAATAAACTACAGCTTCGATCCGAACAGATCATTAAGTTAAAATCAACTTGACAACATTTCCTCGTCCAAGTAGCTCCTTAGCGCGCAACACCTGTCTTCATGAGTGAAGGATGTACTTCGTTTTCCCGAATCTCTCTATGGATCTCCATTGCTCCGCGCTTGGAATATCATATTTGATCATGTCCCGAATCGACACTTCTAGCTCCATGTAGGCTTCATATGATACTTTAGGCAATCCTCCCTTGATAATCAGGAACTTTTGTAATATTTCAAAGTCCTTTGTCAGCTTATCTACTATAACTTTCTTTGTCAAACCTTTTTCCAAATCATCAAATTTGGAATGGTCCATGTGGATTTGAACTAACAGGCTATGATATTGTTCTTGAGAAAACATTCGACCTTCCTCATCCCAAAAGGAAGGCAGGTTGTCCTCAAATAGCTCTTTGAAATCCTGCTTGAAATTATTAACCTGTGAAATCATTTCATCAGTTTTGTCCTGGACCGTTTTCATTAACTGATGCTTATGGATAAACTTTTTATCCCATAGCACCATTGCTATTCTGTCCTTTACTCCTATATCATGCAAATTTTGATATGTTAATCAATTTAAAAAATTCAACGCGTTCTGGGCTGTGATGAGGGGTTTCCTCTCCATATTTTCATTTACTAACTTCAGTCTTTGGTTGGCCAAGTTGATCAATATGATTTGATCATCAATGAAGTTTAAATAGTTCCTGAATTTAGTAATTTATACAGATAAGGTGTCCCAAATTATGTGCTTCGCCCCCTGGAGAGGACCCTTTCTGATGTTTCTTTCCTTTAATTCATTAAATTTCTTTTGTAGCTGATTTTTGTCTTGCAATATTTTATTTTTATTCTCACTTACTTTGGCCAACTCAGACTTGATATTTTCATTTTCCACCTTTAACTCTTTTATTTCTTCATCCTTTCGGGTGACCTGGGACATAGGTACTAACAAATCATCTGCAGAAAAATCATTTAATGGTTTCTCAATATTTACAATAGACAGGTCCTCATCAGTGGGAGTCTGACTCATCAATTCCTCCATGATCTCTTTTTCATCATTTTGGTCCTTTTTCAGCAGGGAGATTTGCAATATCAGCTCACTCCGTTCAGTTTCCCATTTGTATTTTTCCTCTTGTAATTTGATAGCTCTCCCTTTATGTTCCATCATCTCCTAGTGGATCTTGTCTTTCTCTTCTTGCAATGCCAGTAATTCGGATGATTGAACATGCTCTGTGCTTGGGATCTTCAACTTTTTCTTCAACACTTGGAGGGCATTGTCCTTTTCTTCCAGCATTCTTCTGATTGCTTGGGTGTTATCTTTTTCATTTCCTGAACTGATAATATATGCTTGTAGCTTTTTAATTTGAATGGAATTGGCCTTATTTTCAACTTTTTCATGTTTTAACTGAACCTCTAACTTATCTACCAAAATTTGTAGCTTATTGATTCTCATCATAGCTTGCAATAGATCTGAATAAATAATGTCACTTGTTTGCTTGTGTAGCTATATCTTGTCGGGTACACTAATATTGTCCAATATTACTTCCATCTTTGACATCTTTTTATCATTTACCATGGCCAATTTGAAGGTATTTCTTTCTATATCCCTAGCAGAAATCAAGGAAGTTTTTGGACTGTTTAAACTCCTTACCTGCGGGCGTAAATTCCTTGTCTATTCTAGGGACTGTTTTCATTTTTCCATATAACTGGTCATAAGTTCCTCTTTGGACTTGAAGCTTGGGATTGATTCTGAACTATCTACATTTTGAAAGAAAACTGATTTACTGGTACAGATTTTGTTGGAACTAAAGCAACTCTCTTTAAATCTTCTGAAATCTCTTCACTTAAAACTCCACCAACTTGAAACAATTTTTCCTTTTTGTGTGACCCATCCTCATCAACTTCTATGATTTCAATTTCAAACAGACTCCTCTTAATCAAAATATTAGGACTCTCCATCACTTGAGATGTTGTAACTGGTATAACACTTGCACTTTCATTAGATCTTGGAATTTTCGTAAAATGAGACAAATTGGCTGCCTCGCTCAAGCCTTCAATAACTTGGTGGTCAAATGGCTTGTTTTTGTTTGCCTGCTTCCTCAGGGAAATTACATGATGGGGATCATAATTTACTCTTGGATTTTTTCTGAAATTCCATGCTTCCCAACAATTTTTCTATAAACACCAGGGCACCTTTACTTTTGAAAATAAAAGAACCAAATTTGAGGGGGAATTTGATATTTGAAGATTTTTTGAAGGCCCCAAAATGTTCTTCCTCTGAATGCAATCTTTGCCTCATAAACTCTAATGCAAAAATTCTGGGAGTGAGGAAAGCAGGTAACTTATATGGTTCCCGAGTAAATCCATATATCCTCAAAACAGTGGAATCCTTGAACAGAAACCAATCTCTGACTCGATCTTCAGGTGAGGGATGCATCATGCATTTCATCTCTTCTAAGACCCAGGGTAACACTTCATCAAATAACATCCTGTAAATCTCTGACATGATTGAATTGGAAAATTCAAACATGCTGATTTGCTTGGGCAAATATGGAGAAAACATAGTGCTTAAAAACTGTAATTCGGTGACATTTGAACATACCAACATGTTCAACAAATAAGTCTGAAACTTGAAGAATCTGACCTTGGGAATTCACTCAATTGAAGATGTATCGTTTCTGCCAAGTATTCATCTAGATTGAGTACAGGAATTGACTGAGACTCATAACCTAATGAACTTATTTTTAATAGAAAACCCAGGATGACTTCATTTACGTGAAAATCATCATCAAGACCCAAGATTTGACAGACTAAGGACACCACTAATTGAAATTTGTCTTTAAAAATATAAACATGGTATGGTAGGAAAAGACCATCTAACGACTGACCCTCTTTCAAGACATTGGACACGAATTTGCAACGAACTTTGGTTCCACAATTTTTGTACAATTCAGCATGAATGGCCTCGTTTACAGGTTCACGAATGTCAGGGTAACTATCGGGCAAGTTTAGGTTTTCACAGATGACCTTGGCATTAATTTGACAGAGTATCCTAGACATAGACTTACTTACAATGACTCTCTGAGAAGGGGAATAATTAACTGCGCACCATTCTGCGAATTCGGGAAAATACAGGGTTTGCTCGATAGCAAAATAATATAAAAATGACTTACAAACATTCAGGACATCGTTACCCTATGAATTGTATTGCCACAACCTCTCTTTACTGACTGATACACTTCCTATGGATAGGAAAGGGTCACACACCCCTCTATCCCTATCAACCAGATAGTCTTCTCTGTCATCCAAAATACGACCACACCCTTCCAAATATTTTCCTTGGTCCATAATTCAGTCGATAATGGTAATTAGATGGATGAATTATGGGTGTTTGAGCGTTAACTCTTACTGTGGCTGCGTGTGTTTGAAATTGACTGTAGAGGTTGACGAGCATGCAGGTCCTTTTGATTCGTCTAGCGCCAATAAAATAACCTTTGAGCAAGTAAACTTTGTTTATATAGGACCCCACTCTGGAGGCCCCCCTTTGACGGTTTCCACCAAACCTCTTTGGCCTCTGCAATGCACCACGATCAACCACGTGTACAGTGGCTTCTATTTCGCTACCTCCCTTTACCTCCAACTACCATGCAACTTCCCACTCCGGATCCACCCACAATCGTCGATGTAATTCACCTTTATTTCCCTGCCGTTGGATCAAGCAACACGTACCCAATTTCGTCAGGTTCCTTTGTTTTATCAAACGTGCAGGTTCACAAGGCGGAGTTCACAACGACCGTATATTTCATCAAGCTAGATCAACGACCGTTGATCTCTATATTTCATTGAACATCCGCATGTACCTATTATTCTCGCATCTTTATATAGCAGACACATTATAGGCCGTAGATATTTATCATTTCGCTTTACACTGTTGGATCCCATGAGAAACTATTGTTTACTTGCCCTTCGTCATGCTCTTATACTATAACATTTAACCAAAGTTTGACAAGTAACTATTATTTCTTCTTCACCATGGTTTTTCGTTCCTCTGCTAAGTAACGGTGTTAACAACTGGCTCCATCTGGGGATGATATCCTCCCTGTGAGGTATCAAAGAACTCATAGACCAGGTGCCTGACTTTAATTTATCACAGTAACTTCTAGAAAACTCATCTTTTGTTTTTTGTAGATATATTGTTTTTTGTTTTTAGAAAGGAATAGTACGCCTCCTAAATCTTAGGGCCTTCACTGCGGGCTTCAAATACATTCGGCTTACCATTCATGTTGACTTTGTAAAGAAAAATAAGTATTTACAGGCTATAATACAAATTCTACCCTCCTCCTTAGGACAAGTAATGTTTCAGATACCTTCCATTGACAGGGTTACTATCCAGAGGAACCCCGTTCGGATATTCCAGCAGAAATGTGTTTTGCCCTTTGTAACCAGCAACAACATAAGGACCTACCCACATATGATCAAATTTCCCATGTTTGTCTTCTTTAGGAGAATCCCACTTCAAGACCAAATCATCGATCTGAAACTATTCTTCTTTGATTCTTCTGTCAAAAGTACTTTTCATTTTTTCCTGATGTAACTGCACCTTGTCATAAGCCTTATTTCTTTGTTCTTCCAACTCAATAATCTGATTTATTCTCCTTTGCATGTGATTTGGTTCTTCCTGCTGATCTTGAAAATATCTCATAACTGGAACACCTAGCGACGCTGGAAAAACCACTTCAGTTCCATACACCAGTTGGAAAGGAGACATGCCAATCACCCTTTTGGTACTAATCCTATCAGCCCATAGAGCATACTTGAGCTTGGTGTGCTAGGACCTTTTATTATCCTCTAGCAGCTTCCTGATGATCCTTACTAAGCTTTTATTTGAAGATTCAGCTAACCCATTTCCCTGCGGGTAATAAGCAGTTGAATGATTGAGCCTTATATTATACTTGTGACAGAAATCAATCATTTTCCTGGATTTGAATGTAGCTGCATTGTCTGTTACTATTCTTTTGGGGCATCCGAATCGAGACAATATATTTTCCTCAATAAACTCCATGATTACAGTATCAGTGGCCCTTTTGGTGGGGATAGCTTCAATCCATTTTGTAAAATAATCTGTAGCTGTAAGAATCCATTTGTGTTGTCCTGATGAATTGGGGTTTATTTCGCCAATAAAATATAAACCCCACTGCTGGAAAGGAGCTTCTACTGTTATTGGATTCAAAGGGAGAGGAATTACTTTCCTCTTTCCGTCAAAAATTTGGCATTGATGACACTTACTTGTTTCTTTATACACATCTCAAAATAATGTAGGCCAATAATAGCCTGCTCTTAGAATTTTGTTTGGAGTCACTTTCCAAGAATGATGTCCTCCACAATCCCCCTTATGAAATTCTTTGACTGTATGATGAGCTTCATTTTCTAAAAGATAGTTTAGTAACACACCCACGAGGTCCTTCCAATAAAGATACTGATTTAAAATACAAAACTTGGCAGCTTTCAATTTTATGGACCGGGTGCTTGACTTACTCAATCCTTCTGCCACTTGTAAATTTCGAAGGACATATACAATATCAGAATACCATGGAGACGCCACAAAATAAACCATTACTTCCACTTCTGTATCTAACTGATTAGCTTGGTGAGATAGGAAATTAATTTGCAAGGCCTCACAATTTGAACTAGCCATAATTTTATCTAATCCTTGTCCTTTAACCAACTTGGTGGGTTTGATTTCTATATCGTACTCTAGCAATGTAGCAATCCATTTTGCTCTTCTTCCTTCTGGATCTGGTTGTGTCAGAATCCATTTTACTGCAGTAGTTGGAACATGTGCAATTATATGTGAATGCAGAATATACCCTCTGAAATCCTTCAATGCTTTGACTAAGGCATAAGCTTGTTTCTCCATAATGTCATATTTCAATTCTCCATCCCTCAACATTTTGCTAAAAAATGTTGTGGGCTGTTCCAAATTCTCATCATTTTTCTGTAATAAAACTACTGCTATAGTATATTCTGAAGCGTATGAAAACACTGAGAAATATTTGGTAAAATCTGGACTCACCAACACAGGGGCCTCTGATATTGCTTTCTTGATTTCCCAAAAAGACTTTCTAGCTTCTGCATTCCATTTTATCTCATGACCCTTCTTCAACATATTTGTGATATTCATTAAGATCTCAGCAAAACTTGGCACAAACCTTCTCAAAAAATTTACTTGCCCCAAGAATGACTGTATCTCTTTTTTACTCTTGGGTTCACCTACTTTCAGAATGGCACTCACCCTTTCAGGATCAATTTTTATTCCATCTTTTGATATTATATGGCCCAACAACTTTCCTTCTTCCAATGCAAAATTGGACTTCTTTGGATTCAACGATATACCAAACTTCCTACACTTCATGAAAACTTTCTCTAAATGATGAAGATGTTCTCTGTCAGATTTTGAATAGACTGTGATATCATCCATGTAGATCACTACAAAATTCCCGATTTCCCCTGCAAAATCAATGTCCATAGCTCGCTGGAAAGTAGCTCCTGCATTCATTAAGCCAAAAGGCATCTTTGCATACATAAAAGTGCCCCAAGGTGTAGTAAAGGCAGTTTTTTCTTTATCTCCAGGTGATACTTTGATCTGGTTATACCTAGAAAAACCATCCAACATTGAAATTCTTTCAGCTCCAACTACTTTCTGCAATATATGGTCCATCTTTGGTAGAGGATAATTATCCTTCATAGAGACTTTATTCAAGTTCCTGAAATCTATACACAGCCTAATTTCTCCATTATTTTTTCTAACAGGAACCAAGTTTGCAACCCACTTTGAAAACCTTAGAGTGACAATGATATTGGCATTAAATAACTTTTTAATTTCCCTCTCAATAATAGGAAGCAACTTAGGGTTTATCCTTCTGAGCTTCTGCTTGAAAGGTTTCTCTCTAGACTTTATAGGAATAGTATCCTGTATGATAGATGTATCATACTCCTTAAGGTCTTCATAACTCCAAGCAAATACATCAGTGTATTTTTTCATTAATTTCACATATTCTTCCTTCTCTTTTTCAGGCAATTTCTTAGATAATTCTATAATCTTAGGATTCTCTTCAATGCCAATATTCCTATCTTCAACAGCATTCTCAATAGTCTTTACTTTCGGATTTTTAGCAACATCATTCTGATCAAAAAGTTTTTCCAAAGGAATCAAACCTCTTGGTATGAAATTATTTTTTAATTGAATAATATCCTTACCTCCTAAGGTTCCCTTTAACTTTTCAGCGCCTTCCTTTTCTTCATCAGGTCCCTCGTCATCATCTTGAATACTCTCATCATTGTCATTTTTCGTGTCAATAGGAGTATTTACAAATTCCCCTGAGAGTTCTAAAAACCTTCTGATCTGCATGTCATCTTCAAATAGCTGCCAATATTTAGATTTATCTAGAATAGACGTTCTATTCATGATTTCCACCTGGTATTCCCTTTGACCAGCAACAGGGGTTTCAAATTTTCCAGCGGCTACAGCCAAAGAATCAGCTACCAAATTTTCATGTCTGGGAACTACCTGAATTGTATGCTCTGTAAAGAAGTTACCAAACATATCCCATACTTCATTTCTATAAGCCCTCATCTGAGGATGCCTGGTTTGATAGCTCTCATTTACTTGATTTATCACCAATTCTGAATCTCCTAAAACCTTTATTGTTTGAGCTCCCAACTCTTTCAAAGCATGCAATCCCAGTAATAAAGCTTCATATTCTGCCACATTATTTGTGCATTCAAATGTTAATTTATATGATAAAGCTTTGAAATCTTGAATAGGAGAAAATATATACACACCAGCCCCGCACCTATTTTTGCAGCAGATCCATCAAAGTACATAATCCACTGGCCCTCCCTTTTTTGTTTCACTTCCAAAGCATCCTGTTCCATCACCTCCTTTTCCTTATTTTCCTCATACTTCTTCTGTGATGCCTCTTCTAAATCATGTGGGACAACATCATGAAAGAAAATGGAAGACCCCAAATCAGTATCAACAACATATATGTGATGAATTTCGGGTTTATCTTGACTGCTTACTGCATAAGGAGTTCTTTTTGCACTGTATAATCTTCTGCTCCCATCCCAAACGGGAATTGTAGCATATGACATATCCATCTGTAAACTTCCTTTCAACTTGGAAGTCCACGATCTTGACAATAGTACCCCGAACTTAGGTGGAATATTTGCCACTACCACATCCATGACTATAGTTTTAGATGGCAATTTATTTAGGGTTACCACCATATCTTCAATCAAACCAAGGCATTTTACTCTTTTAGAATCAAATGAATACAAATCTTTATAAGGTCTTGTCACTTCCAATCCCAAACTCTCTACCACTCCTTTCGGCATTAGCTTATGTGATGCTCCTGAGTCTAGCATAGCATTGTGGACCACCTTATCATGCACATTTAAACTCAAATAGAAAGGAGGGACTTCTTCACTTTCTAAATTTTCAACCTTTGACTCGAACGAAAGAGCAGGATTATCATCATTCAACTCTAAAATGTCATATTGTCATTCCCCTTGAATTTTGACCATTTTTGTGATAGTATTTTTGTATTCGGTGTTTCTCAATAACTCATTAAATGGAACAGAGATTTTTAGCTTTGAAAGTTCATTTTGTAAATTAAAGCCAGAACCAATTCTTTCCACATCGACTGGAGCCACCTGATTCATTATTTTATCCCTTTGTACATCATTTTCAACCCCTTTATTTACAAAAGACTCTTTTTGTAGTTCTTTTCCCCTTTCTACATTCAAAGAACTAGTGGAAGGCGGATTTGGGTTTTCCTTCCCTTTATTTATGAGAACTTCCCTGTTTCTCAATCTGATTTTCCTCTGCACATCATCCATAGCGTGTAAATAACCCCTTTGATACTGCTTTGTCTCTTTTCCAAATTCTTCATCCCCTCCTTCTTGTTTGAACATGTTATGTTCTTCTTCAGTAAGATATATCTCTGAATCTTGCTCTCTAAAAAGATGAATCTCATTTTCAGCAGGATCTTCTTCATCAGCGACATAATTTTCAGGAAATGGTGGACAGATGTACTGTTCCTCCTGATTTCTTGGATTTCTCAGGTCTCTTTGTCGGTTTTGGGGAGGAACAGGAGGATTCGGTCTCCTGAAATTAGGATTCCTAATTTGAGGATCAGCTTGTTCTCTATTGAACCCCTATTGTCCATAGTTAATATGTCCATCAACTTTTCCATGGTTTTCAACATCATTTCAAATTTGATATCATTAGTAGAAGAAGAAGCAGAAGGAAATTTTTTTTCCTTTTTCCTCCTATCAATATCTCTATGTTTCATCTTTCCACTTGCCATCATATTTGCTTCTACTTCTAGAGCATCTGTAAACATGACAGCAAGAGTTGCTGATTTTCTCTCCCTTAATGAAAATGCGAAATCATTATCAAAAGCTCCAGCATAGTGTAATTTGGCTGCGGCCGTAGAAGGTTTTATATCCTCCGGAATGGAATTATAAGCCCTCATGAATCTGCTAGAAAATTCATGGACAGATTCGAAACCTCCTTTTTTGAGACTGTTATACTGAGATAAGAGCTGCAAAGGGTTCTGTTTATCATCCCACCTATCTAGAAACGCATTTTGGAAAGCTTGAAAATTCATTATAGACCCATTTGGAAAATCTTTAAACCATTTCTTTGCCTCGCCTGACAAACTTTAGGCAAATAACCGCAGTTTAACATCTGGATAATCAACTTCTTCTAAGTCAATGAAATCTTCAAACTTGGCAACATGTTGTTTTGCAGTTATGTCACCTTCTCCATCAAATAAAGAAATTCTTTGGGAATAATTTTGAGGAAGATCATCTAATAAAGCAGGAAAATGCAAGGGAACAAATCTGTCTATCATTGGTCTAGGTGGATTCACAGGAACTGAAGAGCTTTGAGCATTTTGGGAGGTAAATGTTTCAACTTTCCTGGTTTGTTGTAAATATCTCTAGAGGGAATCCAACAAATAAGATTCTAACCTACGAGGATTAAACTCAGTATTCTTAAGGTCAGACTCAGATTTAGTTCTCAACAAACTCTTTCCAGCATTAACTTCCCATTTTGAATCAATATGAGAATCTTTAAATGATGATGCACCAAACAAAGGAAAAATTAACTTTTCTTTATTTTTTCTTTTAAATAAATTTTCTGCGTCTTCAAAAATTTTCAAGACTTCGGTATCATAGTTACCTCGCTTGTGTCTTCTCGAAGCCAGAATGACTCCTTGAGTTCTGCAAAAATCTTACAATGGAGTCGCCAGGGCAAATATACAACCTTTTCTACTGATAAAATTCCTGTTTTCCCACAAAAATATTTCTTCAACTCTGTCGTTCTCCCAGGGCAGATATGCACTTTTGTTCCCCAGCAACGGCACCAATTTGTTAGCACTCAGAATGTTCCCAGGTTGTAAAGGTAAATCCCAAAGGTAACAGCAAAAACCACTTTACAAAGAAACTGGTTTTTCTTCCAGAGAGGAATCTCTCAATACAGATTTAACAAGACTAGATATAAACCAACATTCAAAGATTTGTATAGGTGGTTGAAACAACACATAACCATTGGGAAATGGAGTCACATATACACAAAAATATTTCAAATACATATACATGAGATTTATCAAAGGAAAGATAACCATTTCATCACAGTCATTCATTTGGTTCAGGTGAAACAGAAGAGATAATGAACAGCCCATTAATACAGAGCATCAAAGATGAGTTCTATATTAACTTTAGTAGAAGAATGTATAAAATATATGAAATGATGATCAGAGCATAAACATTATGAATTCTAATCATTCAACACTGTGTTTCAGAAATGAAGAAAACAAAATGGAGTGTTACACTGGAAAACACAATCACATAAGGAAAGAAATACGAAATGTAATGTAAATGACACATGAATCTCTGATAATTCTTATGCATTCACTCTGTTATTCAAAAATATATGTCTTCAAAATCATTCAACAACACGATGGGTTCCAACCCCCATCACATAAAATATATGCACTTATATACATAAAATGATTCATCTTCCAAGAATATTTATAATTGAATAACTGCTTAATCAAAGTCTGGTAACTGTATTCCTAACTCTTAGGAATAAACTACAGCTTCGATCCTAACAGATCATTAAGTTAAAATCAACTTGACAACATGTCCTCGTCCAAGTAGCTCCTTAGCGCAAAACACCTGTCTTCATGAGTGAAGGATGTACTTCATTTTCCCGAATCTCTCTATGGCTCTCCATTGCTCTGTGCTTGGAATATCATATTTGATCATCTCTTGAATTGACACTTCTAGCTCCATGTAGGATTCATATGATACTTTAGGCAATCCTCCCCTGATAATCAGGAACTTTTGTAATATTTCAAAGTCCTCTGTCAGCTTATCCATTATAACTTTCCCTGTCAAACCTTTTTCCAAAGCATCAAATTTGGAATGGTCCATGTGGCTTTGAACTAACAGTCTATGATATTTTTCTTGAGAAAACATTCGACCTTCCTCGTCTCAAAAGGAAGGCAGGCCGTCCTCAAATAGCTCTTTGAAATCCTGCTTGAAATGATTAACCTATGAAATCATTTCATCAGTTTTTTAATGGACCGTTTTCATTAACTGATGCTTATGGATAAAAATTTTTAGCCCATAGCACCATTGCTATTCTGTCCTTTACTCCTATATCATGCAACTTTTGATATGTTAATGAATTTAAAAAATTCAACGTGTTCTGGGCTGTGATGAGGGGTTTCCTCTCCATATTTTCATTTTGTAACTTTAGTCTTTGGTTGGCCAAGTTGATCAATATGCTTTGATCATCAATGAAGTTTAAATAGTGCCTAAATTTAGTAATTTCTATAGATAAGGTGTCCCAAATTATGTGCTTCACCCCCTGGAGAGGACCGTTTCCGATGTTTCTTTCCTTTAATTCATTAAATTTCTTTTGTAGCTGATTTCTGTCTTGCAATATTTTATTTTTATTCTCACTTACTTTGGCCAACTCGGACTTGATCTTTTCATTTTCCACCTTTAACTCTTTTATTTCTTCATCCTTTAGGCTGACCTGGGACATAGGTACTAACAAATCATCTGTAGAAAAATCATTTAATGGTTTCTCAATATCTACAATAGACAGGTCCTCATCAGTGGGAGTCTGACTCATCAATTCCTCCATGATCTCTTTTTCATCATTTTGGTCCTTTTTCAGCAGGGAGATTTGCGATATCAGCTCACTCCGTTCAGTTTTCCATTTGTCTTTTTCCTCTTGTAATTTGACAGCTCTTCCTTTATGTTCCATCATCTCTTGGTGGATCTTGTCTTTCTCTTCTTGCAATGCCAATACTTTGGATGATTGAACATGCTCTGTGCTTGGGATCTTCAACTTTTTCTTCAACACTTGGAGGGCATTGTCCTTTTCTTCCAGCATTCTTTTGATTGCTTGGGTGTTATCTTTTTCATTTCCTGAACTAATAATATCTTCTTGTATATTTTTAATTTGAATGGCATTGGCCTTATTTTCAACTTTTTCATCTTTTAACTGAACCTCTAACTTATCTACCAAAATTTGTAGCTTATTGATTCTCATCATAGCTTGCAATAGATCTGAATAAATAATGTCACTTGTTTACTTGTGTAGCTGTATCTTGTCGAGTACACTAATCTTGTCCAATCTTACTTCCATCTCTGACATCTTTTTATCATTTACCATGGCCAATTTGAAGGTATTTGTTTCTATATCCCTGGCAGAAATCAAGGAAGTTTTTGGATTGTTTAAACTCCTTACCCACGAGAGTAAATTCCTTGTCTCTTCTAGGGACTGTTTTCGTTTTTCCATATAACTGGTCATAAGTTCCTCTTTGGACTTGAAGCTTGGGCTTGATTCTGAACTATCTACACTTTTAAAAGAAAGCTGATTTACCTGTACAAATTTTGTTGGAACTAAAGCTACTCTCTTTAAATCTTCTGAAATATCTTCACTTAAAACTCCACCAACTTGAAACAAAAGTTTGCCTTTTTGTGTGACCCATCCTCATTCACTTCTATGCTTTCAATTTCAGACAGACTCCTCTTAATCAAAATATAAGGACTCTCCATCACTTGAGATGCTATAACTGGTATAACACTTGCACTTTCATCAGATCTTGGAATTTCCGTAAAATGAGACAAATTGGCTGCCTCGCTCAGGCCTTCAATAACTTGGTGGTCAAATGGCTTGTTTTTGTTTGCCTGCTTCCTCAGGGAAATTGCATGATGGGGATCATAATTTACCCTTGGCTATTTCTGAAATTCCATGCTTCCCAACAATTTTTCAATAAACACCAGGGCACCTTTACTTTTGAAAATAAAAGAACCAACTTTGAGGGGGAATTTGATATTTGAAGATTTTTTGAAGGCCCCAAAATGTTCTTCCTCTGAATGCAATCTTTGCCTCATAAACTCTAATGCAAAAATTCTGGGAGTGAGGAAAGCAGGTAACTTATATGGTTCCCCAGTAAATCCATATATCCTCAAAACAGTGGAATCCTTGAACAGAAACCAATCTCCGACTCGATCTTCAGGTGAGGGCTGCATCATGCATTTCATCTCTTCTAAGACTCGGGGTAACACTTCATCAAATAACATCCTATAAATCTCTGACATGATTGAATTGGCAAATTCAAACATGCTGATTTGCTTGGGCAAATCTGGAGAAAACATAGTGCTTAAAAACTATAATTTGGTGACGTTTGAACATAGCAACATGTTCAACAAATAAGTATGAAACTTGAAGAATCTGACCTTTGGGAATTCACTCAATTGAAGATGTATTGTTTCTGCCAAGTATTCATCTATATTGAATACAGGAATTGACTGAGACTCAGAACCTAATGAACTTATTTTTAATAGAAAACCCAGGATGACTTCATTTACGTGACAATCATCATCAAGACCCAAGATTTGACAGACTAAGGACACCACTAATTGAAATTCGTCTTTAAAAATGTAAACATGGTATGGTAGGAAAAGACCATATAACGATTGACCCTCTTTCAAGACGCTGGACATGAATTTGCAATGAATTTCAGTTCCACAATTTTTTTACAATTCAGGAGAATGGCCTCGTTTACAGGTTCACGAATGTCAGGGTAACTATCGGGCAAGTTTAGGTTTTCACGGATGACCTTGTCATTAATTTGACAGAGTATCCTAGACGTAGACTCACTTACAATGGCTCTCTGAGAAGGGGAATAATTAACTGTGCACCATTCTGTGAATTCAGGAAAATGCAAGGTTTGCTCGACAGCAAAATAATATAAAAATGACTTACAAACATTCAGGACATCGTTACCCTATGAATTGTATTGCCACAACCTCTCTTTACTGACTGATACACTTCCTATGGACAGGAAAGGGTTGCACACCCCTCTGTCCCTATCAACTAGATAGTCTTCTCTGTCATCCAAAATACGACCAAACCCTTCCAAATCTTTTCCTTGGTCCATAATTCAGTCGATAATGGTAACTAGATGGATGAATTACGGGCGTTTAAGCCTTACCTCTTACTATGGTTTCATGTGTTCGAAATTGAATGTAGAGTTTGATGATCACGTAGGTCCTTTTCATTCGTCCGGCGCCAATAAAATAACCTTTGAGCAAGTCAACTTTGTTTATATAGGACCCTACTCCGGAGGCCCCCCTTTGGCAGTTTTCACCAAACTGCTTTGGCCTCCGGAATGCACCACGATCAACCACGTGTATAGTGGCTTCTATTCCGCTACCACCCTTTACCTCCAACTACCATGCAACTTCCCGCTCCGGATCCACCCACGATCGTCGATGTAATTCACCTTTATTTCCCAGCCGTTGGATCAAGCAACACGTACCCAATTCTGCCAGGTTCCTTTGTTTTATCAAATGTACAGGTTCACAAGGTGGAGTTCACAACGACCATAGATTTCATCAAGCTAGATCGACGACTGTTGATCTCTATATTTCATCGAACACCCGCATGTACCTATTCTTCTCGCATCTTTATATAGTAGACACATTATAGGCCGTAGATCTTTATCACTTCGCTTTACACCATTGGATCCCGTGAGAAACTATCGTTTACTTGCCCTTCGTCATACTCTTATACTATAACATTTAACCAAAGTTTGACAAGTAACTATTATTTCTTCTTCACCATGGTTTTTCGTTCCTCCACCAAGTAACGGTGTTAACAGAGACTACGATTTTCTTGTATACATATGTGTTTTGGGATAATGGTGACATGTGCGTTTGGTTGAAAGAAAAGATAGAAACTATGGTTTTTTGGAAATGTTTCTTTCTGTTTTTGTAATGAACATTATTCTATAATCTTTAATCCACACATGAGAAGCTGATTTTTTCTAAGAGAGAAATCTGTTAAATTGCTAGTCCCACGTGAATCATGGATTACTTGCTTGTGATTCAAGGGAAAGAGAATAGTGCATTAAAGAATGGTAAGAAGGAAAAAAATAACATGGTACTGATTACGTTTAAAAATACCATAATATAATATTCTTGTAGTGACTCTAGCCTTGCAAAAAATAGTTTCTAAACATAAATTCGTTGCATATTGAAATTTTTCTCTTTCTCTTGAAATAATGACTCACTATTCGCTGGATGAGAGCGTGGTTAATAATATGAGATTGCATTTGGATTTAAAACCTCCATTGCATGGACTTTGGTAATCACATGAATTTTTGGTAATTTTCCTTGTGGAATATTATAAAGCTTAACTAGAATTTCAAACTACTAGAAAAAACACACTTCTAGGAAAACATAGTTGACTAGCATCCGTGAATCAATTCTTCCAAAGCCTGTACCAATTTTGAACTTTGTGAATGGGAACACAAATTCTTGTGTGGTTGGTGACTACTGGAATATCTGTAAGTTTCATTTAATATTTAAATAACAGAACATTGTGTTTGATTGAGAAGGGATGGACACAAATTTCATGAGTTTTAATATCTCTGTCTTTAAAATAAATTGTTGTGACAACACACTACGGTTTTCTTGTATACATATGTGTTTTGGGTTAATGGTGACATGTTCTTGTTCTTCTCGATGAAAGGAAATATAGAAACTATGGTTTTCTGGAAATCGTTCTTTCTATTTTTGTAATGAACAGTTTGCTATAATCTCTAATCCACACATCAGAAGTTTATTTTGTCAAAGAGAGAAATCTGTCGAATCGTGGATTACTTGCTTGCGAGTTGTTGCAGCTGCAACTTTTTGCCCCAAATTTTTAAATTTTATAAGACCCCTTTCTATTTTTTTTTATTAAAATTGGCCTAGGAGTATTTTGTTTTCACCAAAGCTACCCTGAGTTCAATTTTTTCTTTAAAAAACTTGGTCTGTTTCACTTTTTTGTATCGGAAGATTAGTCGACTATCCTTCCGATATCGGAAGCATAGTGGACTATCCTTCTGACATTGCGGAAACCAAACCGTCAAACCTACTGAGTGCCCTTTCAACTCTCTCGCTAATACATCGGGCTAGTTCTTTTTATTCTCGGGTTCGATTTACCGAAGTTCTAGCGGTTAGCGGTTTTGATATTCAATAGGGTTTATTTCGTTGTTTCGATATTCAAAATCATGGTGGTCATGTATGCCATGGGAAGAATCCACCCAATCACTTCAAAGCATGGAAAGAGTTCAGGCCTTGTAGCAATCTTCATTAATGAAGACCTCTCTATGTTGACATAGATGTTTTCTTCCTCAAAGCCTATGTCAGGCACCTCTCAGCGTGTAATCAATCTGTAGATTTCTCCCCACTGATATTCCGGCTTTACACCAATTATGCATTTGGTGTCTTCATAAATATATTCCACTCTGGTGATGACTTCGATGTTTGGTCCTTCTTCGACTACGGGAGCCTTCTTCTTTTGACGCTTAAACATTTTAAGTTCCGATGAATCTCCCTGTCATGTATAGAAAATTATTTTAGGTTCTGCTAAGTAGTTTCCAGACAATTTTATAGATTAAGATAACAATATAAATTTTTTACCTTGTCTGTGTTAAACATGACTGCAATTAATAAAAAATGAGCAAAATTCATTCAACAAATGCTCCTTCCTGAAAAACTGGAACCAACTTAGTCCACCAAAGCTCGAGTGAGGGAAAACAAGGTCTACGTCACAAATGAAACAATATTGGGATTTTTGTGGGTGCCATGACCACTACATTACGCGGAACACTGGAGGTGCTTACTTTAGAAACTCAAAGGGGACGCTTCAGGAGATAGCACTATCTATGTGCCTTCTATGGTACATCTTAAACTGGGCGATGCTACACTACCCCAGACCGGTTCGGGTTCGAATTCGACCGTGAACCGGGTCGCTCTAAACAACGAACTGAAAACAATAATGAGGTCTTGGTTTGAAATACGTGGGTGACCAGACTAGTGGAAAAAACTTTGCCATTCCCTAGGAAAACCATGAAAATCTTCCCCGAACGACCAAACATAAAATGGGCAAACTGGTGCAGACAGCGCAACGACCGTTTTCCCCATCCATCGAGTGCAGGGTAAAAATCCATAACGGCCACGGAAGAAAACACTCTATAAGTTACAAAGAAATCCCCTACTGACAGTCACGCTACTTTCCCCAGCATATATACATGTCACGATGGGAAACTAAGTGAAAACCCTAACCGCGGAAACAAGAAATTAAAACGTCTAGTCGAACGGAATGGGATAATGAGTATAAGGGCCTACTTGGCACTGTTGCGCGACTGGCGGGAGGAAAACCATTGAGTTTCTATGGCAGAGCCACCTAGGAATGAGGGTACCGACAACGAGGGTCCTCATTAGCTCGAGCAAAAATGACAGCGCAGAGACAATCCAAAAATATCAATAAAATAATCAACTACCTGACCCAATATATATATATACTCGGTCAAACATACTCGGTGGGAGAAAATCATTGGGCGGTAAAATACATGAGATTGGAGAGCATATTAACATTGCCTCCCGTATCGTCACACGATGAAACAGTTTGGAGAACAGCCGAGGCATCGGAAAGAAACCAAATGATATTTGCATCGGAGCTCGCAATATTAAAACATCAGAACGATAGAAGGATGAAGAGCCGCAACGGCGAAAATGTAAAATACATCGAGTTTCGCAAATTGGCACAATCAAAAAAAAAACCAACATAACTTGAACCAAGAAAACTCAGTTCCATGAAAAATAAAATCAAACCACCGGAGAGACAATGCTTTTCAAAGCCGCAACGGCGGACGCCGGAAAATCAAGGATCAATGAAACAGAACGGTGGGGTCGAAAAAGTTAAGGTGATGCATTATCTGCAACTGCAGAAAATGTAGAGATAACATGTCCTGACGGGATTCCAACCGACAGCCAATTGAGACAAATAAGTGAATAAAGGCATCGGTGACGATAGTCGTACCCAATTTCTTATAACTCCTCCGCAACGGCGGGCGCGCAGATGACTAGATTTTTTATTTGAACATCAAAACGCTTCTGATGGCAAGGTAAAACTTAAACAAGTAGTGAAACATTTGGCATAAAAAATAGTCTCTCTGTGGGATACCAAAACACAAAATTCAAGCCAACATGAGTTAAAGGAGGGTCCCAAATTTTTTGAATTTTGGGAAAATGTTGCAGTTGCAACAATTGGCGACTACCTAGTGAACCCCTGATTTCTGACTTAACTTCTTCCCAGTAAAAGACTGTCTAGATCCAAATTTGAATTCTTCTAGATGCTTGTATTCCTAAGCTGGAAAATCCATGCATTTAAATCATCGAGAAGCAACCCATTCTTTGGGGAATGGGAACACTCAAAATATTTGCAGGTCTGGATAACTCTTTTGAGGCCTAATAAGTGAGATTTATTTTACCTTTGTCTTTAGGCGGTTTTCTAGCTTGAACACCACATGATCGTAACATATGGTAAACAACACTATTCCTTTGTTTCTCATTCCCATGTTGATTTCACTTTTGTGTCGTTTGAACTTTTGTTCTTTTGAGTCCTCCATCTGCCTTTCTTTCTGAATTTTATTCAGGCTCTTCTATCAATAGTGTCCTTTTGTGTGAGAGGATAATTTACTTTTCAGCTCACGGATGGAGAATAACTTTTGGTAATTTGAAATTCATGTTTCTGATGCTTTGCATTGACATGTATTTCTTCTTTAAGGATTTTTTTGACTCTTGACAACCTTTAGGATTTCTGGAATCATGCCATGGGATCATTTATATATAGTAAACTGTTTACCTTGCTTCCTCTCCATGGGCCCTTCGCCATCACTCCTTAGGACATTTTGTATGTGAAATGAATGGAGCCTCGAAATAGTATTCCAGACCTCTTAATTATGACTTATTTACAAGGGTTAAGTAGGGCTTCAATGAGTGCATGGCCAATTAGGAACACTTCCTACTAGAATACATTCTATTATTTAAAATGCACAGTCTTTTCCTCAAGGTTTTAGTTAATTAAGAACCCTGATGTTTCCCATGCAACCAAAAGTTTGCCTCTTTATTCAAAACCAAACTGACTAGAAACAAAGCGTTAAACCAAAACAAAACAACATCAATTTATTTATGTACAAAACATTAAAGAAAAAGAAAATTGTGTGCCCACCCTTGAAAATTATTCAATCTAATGAATCAAGGGGCTAGGCTATATTATAAGCAAAATAACTATCCATGGTCTAATTGTACTATTTTTGAAATCGAAACCATGCATATTGATCTACAGTCCTCCTTATCAGCCTGAGGAAGTTGAAGGAGATCATGCCAAATTTCAATCATATTCCTAGCATGATATCTTAGTTCAAGCTCCGTTAAATAATTTCCCAGAATAGAATTAGCAGATTCATTTCCTTCCCCCAGCTTAGGGATATTATGTTTCATGTAAGGTTCTCTCAGAATTTTGATTTTACTTGGGGTGCCCTTATGAGGTAACCATAAATGAGACCAGTCTGAGGAAAAATACCCCTTTAGCCTAGCAGACCAATCTCGATTCATAATAATCCCATAACCATCTGGTATGTCAGCCACCATAATATCAATGAATTGACATATCGTGTTATTTGCAAATAGATGAATGAGAACATTCTTCATTTCCCCCACGACTTTGACACTTGTTCTGTCTAGTTGAACTACTTCCCAGGCTATGGGCTTTGGCTTCCCATTAATTGTTTTTCACACTACAAGTGGCATAACATTTACCGATGATCCAGAATCTAACAAACAATTGTGAACCTTATGATTCAATATTTCTAGAGTGAAAAGGAAAGGTGGAGTTGTAGCTTTTTCTTCCCAACTTGGTTCGATGTCTTCCTCTACCGGTTGATTTTCAGTGGGGATTTCTTTTTTATGCTGGTCAATCTTTTCAGTGTTTCCTTTGTTAACATCTACTTGTCCTTCCATAAGTTTGGATTGTTCATTGATTTGCTTCGTTTCCTGGCTGACAGTAGTAACTTTGGGTACTTTATCTTCAATATTGTCATTTAACTGTCTCTTGAGATTCTTTTGCAGCTTCTTAATTTTTGAAATTGTTGCATCGTATTTAATTATCAGATCCCTATCTTTTGCTGCTGTTGGTATGTTCTCATGTTTAAAAGTACCATTTTTTGTATCAAACATCGAGACACAATCCCATAAAAACATGGTATCATTATCTTGTCTTTCTATGGTCTGAAAACTCTTTTTCTCTTCACCACTATCCTTAGTCAATTTAGAGTCCAACAACTGATTCATTACCAATGTCATCAAATTTACCCATTGAGGACAATTCTTTTTAGAATGGGGTTGTTGGTGAAAAGTGCAGAAATTGTCCCCCCCTACCTCTGTTAGATTCATTGATACTGAATTATGTGGAGGGGTCTTCAATTGGTTGTTATCCTCCTTTTTTTGTAGTAGGGTTTATAAGTTTTCTGAACTTCCCTCTCTTTCTCCAGATCTATTATTCTGTTGGAGAGTTTTTTAATCATTTTTAGCATTCCCTCAAAATCATGTGATTACTCCTCTTTAGGTTTAGATAGCAATAAGGCTCGGGATAATCTTCTATACTTTCCTTTTCAACCTCTACTCTTTCTGCCTCTTCATAAGTCTCTGCTAATGTAGGTTTGACCTTCATTTTGGAAAACATGGCCAACTCTGGTCCCAAAGCTGAGGTATAATATTCAATTAGGACCTTGTCTGAGGGTCTGTCAATTTTAGAGAAGTTCTTGAGGTAAGTTGAAAACCTTTGAGTGAAATGATGTACCTTCTCATTCTTTTCTTTTTTTAAAACACCCAGACCTTTCATTAGTGATGCATGCATCGTTTGGGCTGCATATTTACTTCTGAAAATCCTTTCAAAGGTGTCCCAATCGGGGATAGAATTTACGGGCAAACCAAAGTACCAGGATGCTATTGCTCCTTTAAGGGTATGTGGGAACAATCTACAGACAACATCCTCATACTCCCCAGCCCTCAACCATTCTATTTCCAAATAGAAGCTTTGAAAGTAGTCATCTACATCAACCTTCTCATCGAGATCAAACTTAGGCAGCAACTTCTCAAAAGCTTGAGGTAGGTTATGCAATGGAGGTGTTAGGTTCAAGGGTGATCTGGCTTTCCAAGTTGGAGGTGGGTTGGGCTGATTCACATTTATACCTGCCATGAGCAGAGGTGAAAGAATAAGGAGCACCGTAAGGTGAAACTGGGTTTACTTGCTTCAAAGGTGGAACCAATTCCCGCAAGTCTCCTTCTACAAGTTCATCCAACTCTAAACAACACTGAGTCTTCCAATATAAGTACTTGGGTCAGGATAAAAGATTCCAAAAATATCATTGGTGGGACAAAATGGGTTTCCTTGGCCAGCCATGCACTGGAAACCCTCCTTCTGGTGCCAGAAACTGTTGAGGCCTGGAAAATTACAGGCAACAACAGCAAGGGATTCTCCCCAGTCAACGTTCCCAATTAGCCCATGATTGTTTGGTGTAGGGAATCCATCCGGTTTGTGGTCTGGCTACCATAGGTCAAGTAACAAAAATAAAAGGTTTTATCGGTTGCGGCTCGATCCACCGTATATATTTTTGTATTTTTTGACTTAAAGTGTGATAGGCAAGTGCCTATTTAACATGCATCATTAGAGGAAATTTGGGGTCTAAAATGGGCCTTATAAGAAAACGTGCCAAAATAAGTTTTTGTGAGTTGGAATTCAAGAACCAATAGAATTTCAATAAAATAAGTCAACCATAATGGTTGAATTGACATATTTGACATTAAAAAAACTACTTTTTTTGTTTGTATTTTCGACATATCTCATTGTGTTTTTACTCAAATTTCGATCAAGAGAGCTTGTTGGATGCGGAATTTGATTCTGCATCCAACGAGTGCCCACACTGCATAATTTTGATGGACCCTACTACCCCAAAAATAAGAAATACCTGAAAAAACATGATGATGACATCATCATCACATTTTTTCGTGTATTTCTTGTTTTTGGGGTAGCGGGGTCCGTCAAAAGTATGCAGTGTGGGTACTCATTGGATGCGGAATCAAATTCCATATCCAACGAGCTCTCTCGATCGAAATTTGAGTAAAAACACAGGGAGATATGTCGAAAATACGAACACAAAAAGTAGTTTTTTTCTTTCTTCCTCCAAAATTAATTAATATTATTTTATTATTTTAACCATTATTTTATTATTTTAACTATTATTTTATTATTTTCCTTAGGAGACCCATTTTAGACCCCAAAATTCCTCTAATGACTTGATAAAGAATGCCAGGAGTATTCACAAAGTGATGCACAGGTTCTTACCTCTCGTCTTAAAACTCACAAGCATCTAAATCACACACATAGTAATAAAGTAAATCTAACTATCTACCTATCCCCAGGGATCCAATTTGTAACTTATTAATGAGTAATGTATATTATGCATGCATTATAATGAGAAATTATAGATACCTGATATTTCTTCCCAAAACACATGAATACTTAAAGATATTTAAACAATCAGATAGCCAATTGCTTATGAACAACATTCATTACTCATGGTGGTAATTTCACAGAATAAACCAGAAATCATTCAAACAAGAACATAGGTCCTAGGAGTCAGAATGATCTCACAATTAGTGGACAGAAAGCTGAAAACGAAATAGTTCATCTTCAACCAATCCATAGCATAACATTTGAACATCCTACCAAACTTTCTTCGATAGGAAAACAGTAATTCTTTATTAAAAAAGGATATAGTTCTTCTTACAATATCTCTTTACTTATCTAACTGGGGAAAAAGTCCTCTCTTCCACTAAGTCCTCTATATTTATACAAATGAATAAGACTGTTGGGTTACCCACAAATAACTCTTGGGCTTCCCCAACTCTTCGCCTCCCAAAATTTACTTTCACTAAGTGTTTACAAAATTACAACATATTGCAAAAGTGAACAAATGTTCATGAGGAGGGCCCCGCTTGATTATTTAGAAATTTATTCCATGTTAAATCCTCCGAAGTGATACTTTCAAATTCAAAAGGTTCCAAAAATCGAATATTTATCTCGAGTTTTGCAGCCTGTTTCTTGATGGCTTCGATTCTGGCTGCACTCAGTAGAAACTGATCTTCTAATAGCTGCACACTAACTGTGGAATGATCTACCTCATTCCTTAAGGTCTGTTCATCTAAATCCTTTATGTGTTGTATTCGTTTTTCATCCTCTTGGTACCTTTTTTGCAAAATTTCCACAAACAGGCTGTGGTCTGGAAAAGCATCTATTCTTTGTTCAGCCTCTACCTGCCATCAGTTATAAGTAATCAGAAGTCTTCTAAAGAATTATTTACATGTCCCTTTAGTCCTTCTGATAGCCTTCTTGAACTCCTCGGCTGTGTTGATGGAAAATTCCAATAAGTCGTAGTCATGCCCATGGGCCTGTTGATCCTTTGAGGGCAACTCTGTAGGAGCTTCTTCATTGGTTTGTAGTCTTGCCATCCTTGTTGTCAGGACTTCCAAGATGTCCTGAGATCTGTCAACAAAATATGAGGAGGTCCCCAAAATATCCTCCAAACGGTTGTCTATCTGCAAAACCCTGCATCTTTCCTCCTCTATAGACACCTGCAGCTGAAGCATCTTGGCTCTTCATGCTAGCACGTGTTATTTGAAAGGTTGGAGATTAACCTGTTGTTCTTTGGCTTCCTCTAAAGCTGTTGTCAGCGAGGTAATCTGCTCTTGAAGCTTTGCCTTCTGCCCTTGTGATTTCCTCTCATTCACCTCCAAGGTAATCTTCTGTAACTATAGATCCTTCATCCTATCTAGCAGTTGTTCCTTCTCTGCCCTCAATTCTTGATATTCCTACTGCACTTTCTCCAGACACTCTTGGGTAGTCTCCATCAATTTTCTCTCTATTTGGAGAACCTGAATTTCATCCTTTGAATACTTGATTTCTTTTTGTATGTCTTCAAATTTTCTTTTTAACTTATTGTTTTCTTTCCTTTCCTTTCTTAGTGTATCTTTTAATTGAGAAGAAGACTTCTTTGACTGCTCCAGATCTGTCATTATTTTATCTACATTGTCTTCTGAAGCATGGATTAATGTAGCCCCTACTCTGATAGTGAACCTGGGGTCTCTGTCTGTCCCATATACAATGGTTGTATCATTTATCATCTTACTGGACAGCCCCCCGGTTTCAACCTTCCTCTCGGTTCTCTTTACTATCCTTTTCTTTTCTTTATCATAAAAGATAGTATTAAAATCAGGCACTTCTTCCCCTTTCTTCTATTCAAAGGGGATTAGTCTAAGGGTGGGGACCATAGACTGTCCTGGTGGGATGACAGTAGGTACTTCAGGATCTTGAATGTCGGGGTTTTCCGCATCCTGGGTCTGAATGTCTATTGTGTCGGAGGCTGATTGTTCTGTCGCTATTTGGGTCAGCTTCATCTTCTCTGCCTCTTGCTTCTTCAGCTCCTCATCAAACTTCTTTTTTCTCTCTTCTTCTTCAATCCTAGCAGCTTCCTCTGCCTTTCTGGCTACCTCTTGTGTAGCTCTTCTTTTCTCCTCCTCCTCTCCCTTAAGCCATCCTTCGGCTTCTTGGGCTAATCTTTGAGCTTCTTCATTTCTTTTCCTGGCTTCCTCTTCCTCGGCCTTTGTCTGCTCATCCTGTCCCTTTCTACCTTTAGTGGTAATTTTCTTTTTAAACCTTTTCCTTAAAGCCGTCATGTTTAGAGCACTACGAAAAATGGACTCTTCTCTGTCCCAATGGCTGGTGTACTCAAAATGGACATTAGCCTCCTTGTAGTGCTCTGCAACCTTATTACAGGAGTCATTCTTGTGGAATGGCATTTCCCCAAAATGGAACTTCTCCAACTCCTCCACGAATTCATCGGCCTTCTTTACTCTAGTGAAATTTTAACACCCTAATCTGAAAGGCAAAGGTGGGTATGCTGCCTTCTTATGTTCGAATAAGAAACTTCCTATGCCATCTAGAAATACTTGCCTAACTGCCTGTTTGTGAATCACATAGTCGATGGCATACTTAGGCAGTAATGAGGGTGCTCTAGAGCCTCCAAACATTCTGAAATAGAGCCCATCCTCAGTCAAGTAATAATCAGCATACTCTTCAATCACCTGCAATGCCTCTTCTGACATGCAGTCACATTCTTTTAAGAAAATAAGGGTATATAATGGCATAGTGAAATGCTCACACACCTCCATGTAGTGACTGTGGTATTTATGGGCCCACAGTGGCTTGTATGCTGAGTAGATGGGTGATATTCCCCTATCCCAAATGCATCTCAGGTTAGGGAAGGGTTGATTGCATAGTATGCAATCAATCAGTATGGAGCTCATATAGAACTTTGATTTCTTTCGGGACACCCCTCCTAGTGCTGATGCCATGCAGGCCGAGAGGCTATTGGACACAATATTAGCCCAATTGAAAATGGTCCCCTATTTTGCAACATAAAAAATTATTGGCACCCACTCCAATTTGAAGCTTTTGCCATGCGCTCTCCAAGAAATCCTATTGAGCATCAAGGAAATGAACCTGTAATGGGTTCTTAGGATCGCGATATCATATTCTCCAATTGTCCTGGTTCTAAAGTTTTTTCCAGATGTGAGCATCCTCTTGAGTGTCTCAACAAGATCCATCCTGATGATTTTCAGCCAGTCTTCAGTTAGATATGTTTGTGCTTCTAGCAAGTGGTAGGCCAGGGCTACATATCCAGGGCTATAGGCAGCATAACCTTGTTTGTCAACATTCTCCAGAATCATGGTGGTCACATCTGCCCTGGGTAGAATCCACCCAATCACTTCAGAGCATGGAAAGAGTTCAGGCCTCGTAGAAATCTTCATTAACGAAGACCTCTCTATGTTGACATAGATGTTTTCTTCCTCAAAGCCTATGTCAGGCACCTCTTAGCGCGTAATCAATCTGTAGATTTCTCCCCACTGATATTTCGGCTCTACACCAATTATGCATTTGGTGTCTTCATAAATATATTCCACTCTGGTGATGACTTCGACGTCAGGTTCTTCTTCGACTGTGGGAGCCTTCTTCTTTTGACACTTAGACATTTTAAGTTCCGATGAATCTCCCTGTCATGTACAGAAAGGTATTTTAGGTTCTGCTAAGTAGTTTCCGGACAATTTTATAGATTAAGATAACAATATAAATTTTTTACCTCGTCTATGTTAAACATGACTGTAATTAATAAAAATTGAGCAAAATTCATTCAACAAATGCTCCTGCCTGAAAAACTAGAACCAACTTAGTCCACCAAAGCTCGAGTGAGGGAAAACAAGCTCTACGTCATAAATGAAACAATCTTGGGATTTATGTGGGCGCCATGACCACTACATTACGTGGAACACCGGAGGTGCTTACTTTAGCAACTCAAAGGGGACACTTCAGGAGATAGCAATATCTATGTGCCTTCTATGGTACATCTTAAACTGGGCGATGCTATACTACCCCAGACCGGTTTGGGTTCGAATTCGACCGTGAACTGGGTCTCTCTAAATAGAGAACTAAAAACAATGACGAGGTCTTGGTTTGAAAGACGTGGGTGACCGGACCAGTGGAAAAAACTTTGCCATTCCCTAGGAAAACCATGAAAATATTCCCCGAACGACCAAACATAAAATGGGGCAGATTGGTGCAGACAACGCAACGGCTATCTGCAATGGTTTCCCCATCCATCCAGTGCAAGGTAAAAAGCCATAACAGCCATGGAAGAAAACACTTCGTAAGTTACAAAGAACTCCCCTACTGACAATCACGCTACTTGCCCTAGCATATATACATGTCACGAAGGGAAATTGAGTGAAAACCCTAACCGCAGAAACAAGAAATTAAAACATCCAGTCGAACAGAACGGGATAATGAGTACAAGTTATTACCTGGCACTGCTGCACGACTGGCGGGAGGAAAACCATTGAGTTTCCACGATGGAGCCACCTAGGAACGATGGTACCGACAGCGAGGGTCCTAGTTAGCTCGAGCGAAAATGACAGTGCAGAGACAATCCAATATCATTAAAATAATCAACTACCCGACCCAATATATATATACTCGGTCAACCATACTCGGTGGGAGAAAATCATCGGGCGGTAAAAAACACGAGATCGGAGACCATATTAACATTACCTCCCGTAACGTCGGGCGATGAAACTGTTGATGTAATTGTAACTTTGGAATGTATTCACTTGTATTTCTTATCTATTTTAACCCGATGTTCATTTCGGGATGTATTGTAATGTATTTGAGTCATGTCATACCCCGATGTTTATTCCGGGAAGTTTCAATAATGAGAAAGTCATGTCAAGTCATTGTGGGTAACCCTCCTATTGGTCAAGGGTTAAAGTCCCCACAGTTTTGGGGCCCTTGGGTTATTAGACTATCCTAGTGAAGTCGACCCTAGGTGATTCATTGTAAGTCGGGGCAATATTCCCCACCATTGTGTTACCCTCCTATTGGTTAGAGGAGGAAAAGTCCCCACAAGTGGTGGGGCACTAGTGTTATTAGAAACTCCTAGAGATGTCGGCTCTAGTAAGTAATTGTTAAGTGAGGCCGACATGTTGGAGTACACTTCAAGTGAATGCAAGAATATAAATAGAGAGTGAGAGCCTCTCTATTTATCACTTGCAACACTTACACTCACTCATTAAGGGCACATGTGTGAGAGAGGAGAAGCTCTCTCAGTGTGAGAGAGAGAGGCTGCTACTATCGAGAGTACATCTTACTGTTTTGGGGTCTTACCATTTTGTGCTGATTCTATCTCTGAGGAAGTTGTGGGGTTTTCTCCTTTATGGTTTCCATGAGGAAAATATTTGTGTCTCTTGTCTCTTGTGATGTGCTTATTTTTTATTGTTGTGCTTGTTATTCTCTCAGTGAAAATATCCTAAGATCACAATGCTAGCTTATATGATGAAAAACTAACATGGGATCAGAGCTAACCTGAGAAGAAGACATTGTACAGTTGCAGAAGCTAGGGATTATTAATTTTTGGGCCTCTCTCCACAATCCATCAACAAAAGCATGCTAGGCTGACTCTCCATTGAAGGGTGCATCTTTCTGTTGAAGCGGAATTTGATTCCGAACATTTTCAGTTTTCGATGCAGAAATTAGGGCTTTCTACAGAAGAGGAATTTTTGAGTAAGACCAGCATAGGATTTTTCTCCTCATCAAAACCAAAGTTTAGAGACCTGGATCAAGAAATTTGGTTGGGTGAAACTCCGGGAAAGTCAAACCCTAGTTTGACCCCGAGCTAGGAAAAACCCTAAATACTAAAACTGATACGTTTTGGTACAGTCGCTATATTCTGAGGTTGGAAAAGTCTCAGAAGCTAAAAATGGCAGGGGAAGAATATAAAATCCTGATAAACACAGTGTCCAAAAATCAGCCTCATATTCACTATATTCTGGGAGATATGATCCCTCCAAGTTAGGATTCCAGCCTCTTCTAGAATTCATCCCTGAACAGGACACCTGGGGAGAATTGCAATATATTGGGCTATAGAGATCCAAATGGAATTTTGGAAATTTTTCTAGAAATGGAATGGAATTTAATTTCGGTGGTATGAATATCAGACTCAGAAGATGAACCAGTGACACGTGGCATGCCCTACAACTTCACTGTTCTGAATAGTCCTGTAACAGGGAACCTTGGGAAAACGATCATAAATCCCAAATGGTGAAACCAATTCTGATTAAACCTATGTTTTTATATCAGGGACATGCGAAGTTACCTCAGTGATCAATTTAAGACATAGATCAGCATAAATTTTGGAGATATCATAGAAACAGTAACAGACATTTCTGCAGAAGAAATTGGAAAATTAGGGCTTCCTGTTCCGGAAGCTTCCCTCCACTGTTTTCAGAAAAGGAGTACATTGGACAAATCCATTTGAACAGATCTATCTGTCTATCTAATCAGATCTGAAATATTCCAAGTTTTGAAAATTAGGGTTTCTGTGACAAACCATAGATCAACCAGCTCCAAAACCAGGACGGACACCTCAAATCGGTAAGATCTAATCCTTCAACTATTTTCATTTTATGTTCTCATTTAAAAGAGATCTATCACATCAGCTTGATAATAAGCTTGGTGAAGTGGACAAATTCCAAGCATGGAAGTATATGATCTCTCTAAATAAAATGAATTGGACACCTACATGAGTATAGAGGTTCCAGTTTCAGAGGGAGATGAGGCTAGAAGCCTTACACAAGAAGAACTTGGTCAAGGACAAGAAGATCATGGTTGATTCAGTCATGGATCAACTTGTACCACAAGTGTATTCCTTAAAGACACCAAATATGTTTGATTCCTTGACCAACCTATTTGAAGGGAAGAACATACATCAGAAGATGACCTTAAGAAACCAGTTGAAGAATGTGAAGACCCAGAATGCAGAGACCATGCAATCAGAAGAGTCTCTCAAATCAAGAACAACTTGAAGTGGTAAAAGAAGAAGTGAAGAATGCAGAAGTGGTGATGGCCACCTTGAATGGCCTCTTAGGATCATGGGATTCATTAATTTGAGGAATGTGTACCAGAAGGAAGTGGTTACTTTCAGCAAACTCTGAGAAGAAGAAGAAGCTCGAATCATAAGAAGAGAAGAGAATATGGGAGCAATTGAAGATCAAGCTCTCAACTTCTAAAGAAGATCCCTCAATCGATGAGGAATATAAATATCTAAACCCTTGAAGAACTTCTTATCCACCCTAGTGTTATGGAGAGAAATTCCAATGGCTTGGGGTACCACAACAGACAGCTTGACTCCAGAAATCAATCTTTCCCAATATGCAATAGAAATAAATGTCTAACACTAAAGGATCAGACCTCATACCTTATTCCGGACGGTTGAAGTAGATCCTCATTGAGCTTTCCAATCTTCAGCTTGAATTGATAGAATACTTCCTCAACAACAAGTAAAAAATGCAAGCATACTATATATCATGGTGTTAGATCTATTCTAGAATATATAATCAATAATGTAAAAGCATTTGACATATTCCAATGGATACAATATTCATTCAAATACACATTAGTGGAGAGGAAAAGATATTTCTATTGATATAAATCAGATATTACAAGATAGATACAACCTCTGACGGCACGTCTGCGAACTGGAGAAACTGAATCCCCCACTTAGGCCTCCACCACTTCAATCCTCCATCTCTCGATAGCAAGCTCACAAGTAAAAGGTAAGCTTGGGAAGAACACCAAAGTGCTCCAAGGGATAGAGGGATGCAGACTCAAGTATAAGTTTCGGCAACAATGGACTATAGTTTCTTTTCTCTCAATTCTCTCTTCTTTCCTTCAATGTACCAAAGGGTTCCTTATATAGCTTTCAAAGGGATACTGAAAGGTCGAATTCGAGTGATCTCAAGGCATATGGAAGGCCACGAGTTGAATGAGTCAGATCCATGTCAAGGAAAACTCCAAAAGGATTTGGATTATGCACACATCCCGATGTACATGATTATATGGGTCAAACCCGCGTATGTACACAGTTATCGGGTTAAAATCCTCATATATCATTTTTCTTATGTTTTTAGGGATGATCAAGGAAACATCAAAGGACAAAAAATGGTCCATGGGGTCTAAAGAGTCTGCAGCGGGACAGGGGAAGGCCATACAAAGTGTGATTCACCTATAGTGATGAAATCCGCTATAACAGATGCCCTTAATGTATGAGATTAGAGGGGTTATACGATGGCCGAAATACATTATAATTCTATCCCAGAAGTGGAGTGATGAAGGATCCCAAATGGAAGACCAACCACCCAATCGGCATAGTACAATAATACAACTCTGCATATAACTGCAAGTACATATAGCAGTCCCAGATATATAAGAGTACAATGGCCATAAATAGGCATAATACATGATGTCACCTATGTGGTCATCGCCACATACAATATACATAGATCAAAATCTCCATGATGAAGATATACAAAGGACCATGATCTCCAAAATGGATGAAGATATATAATAGATCAAGATCTCCATAATGGCTGGAAATATCTGACATATACTGGAATCAAGTCACGAGAGCTGAAATCTCATGAACACTGCCACGATTAAGGAGGTAGCATATAAGAGATGCCACCAATCTGTAAGGTCTTCTACACAAACCGCTACGAGTACATGTCCTACTATGTGAATAGAGGTGTCGAGGTCGAACATAGTAGTTCATCGTCTAATTACCGGTCATTGATGTATACCATTAACAGACGCGAGATCACCCACCAATGATGAAAATGGGAATCAAGGTACTAGAGTGCAAACTAACAAGTGTGAATAAATGTGTTGAGGTCAAACACTTGATAGAATCCATCGATCAGGGGACATTGATGTATTCCCAAGAAACTGTCGATGGCGAGAGAACTTGCCACTGATGACTGCAAGTCTCAAGGCACTCTAAAGGAATCTAGACTCCAATCCCAGAATAAATGATCTGAAGTCGATGGGATGAAATCTGCTGGAAGGAGGGAATTAATGCATCCCCCATAATCCAACACGAGGTAATCAACAAATCTATATAATGTGGAAGGACTCGATCATAAGGTGCACGAACCAGTAACTGTATCGGGAATGGCCGACATGCAAAGTCAAGATAACTGAGGAATGGCCGACACAGGTTTCAAATTCCTTCAAACAAAAGAATAACAGTGTATGGTGACTGAATGAAGGTAGCATAGACTCGATAAAAAAACTGGGACATCTCTGTGACACAGGAGGCATCAACAGAGGCTCCATAGGGACTGGAAGCTTAACCAGTCGGTGGAGATAAACTCAGATAAACGAGTACAGCTCCTAAAGTCAAACTATAACCCAACCAATGGATGTGATATATAGTGCTCTGTTCGAAGGTGACACAACTCGACAACTACCAAATATAACATCTTTCCTTGTCCGGATTTTTAGTTTTTTGATTTTTTTGGACTTTTTCAGTTATTTGAAAAGCTTGAAAAAAGAATAAACTAGCTTTATAGTTACAAAATAGGAGGAGACGAGTTTCGTAAGGGCAAGCAAACTAGTTCCAAGCAGTGGAACATACCTATGCTCAATGCAAGGATACATGTGTAGGATATCGACACTTGGGGGAAAATCCCCTCCCGGTAAAAAGGGAATCAAGCTGCGAAGGATATAAAAAATGGCTCTGCATGGCTAGACATGAGACAAGCTCGGGCTATATGGCTGAAATGCAATGTCAGGGGAGCTGGCATAAAGCTCAATAAGGCAGGAAAAGCTCATGATAATGCATTCACAACTTGACATAGGGGACTCTGGCTGCCCACAAATAACTCTTGGGCTTCCCCAACTCTTCGCCTCCCAAAATTTACTTTCACTAAGTGTTTACAAAATTACAACATATTGCAAAAGTGAATAAATGTTCATGAGGAGGGCCCTGCTTGATTATTTAGAAATTTCTTCCACACTGAAACCTCCGAAGCGATACTTTCAAATTCAAAAGGTTCCAAAAATCGAATATTTATCTCGAATTTTGCAGCCTGGTTCTTGATGGCTTCGATTCTGGCTGCACTCAGGAGAAACTAATCTTCTAATAGATGCACACTGACTGCGGAATGATCTACCTCATTCCTTAAGGTCGGTTCATCTAAAGCCTTGATGTGCTGTATTCTTTTTTCATCCTCTTGGTACCTTTTCTGCAAAATTTCCACAAACAGGCTGTGGTCTGGAAAAGCATCTATTCTTTGTTCAGCCTCTACCTGGCATTGGTTATAAGTAATCAGAAGTCTTCTAAATAATTATCTACATGTCCCTTTAGTATTTCTGACAGCCTTCTTGAACTCCTCGGCTGTGTTGATGGCAAATTCCAATAAGTTGTAGTCCTGCCTAAGGGCCTGCTGATCCTTTGAGGGTAACTCTGCAGGAGCTTCTTCATTGGTTTGTACTCTTTCCATCGTTTCTATCAGGACTTCCAGGATGTCCTGAGATCTGTCAACAAAATATGAAGAGGTCCCAAAAATCTCCTCCAAACGGTTGTCTATCTGCAAAACTCTGCATCTTTCCTCCTCTATAGACACCTGCAGTTGAAGCATCTTGGCTCTTCGTGCGAGCACGTGTTCTTTGAAAGGTTGGAGATTAACCTATTCTTCTTTGGCTTCCTCTAAAGCTACTATCTGCAAGGTAATTTTATCTTGAAGATTTTCCTTCTGCCCTTGTGATTTCCTCTCATTTTCCTCCAAGGTAATCTTCTGTAACTCTAGATCCTTCATCCTATCTAACAGTTGTCCCTTCTCTGCCCTCAACTCTTGATATTTCTGCTGCATTTTCTCTAGACACTCTTGGGAAGTCTCCATCGATTTTCTCTCTATTTGGAGAACCTGAAGTTCAGCCTTTGAAGACTTGATTTCTTTTTGTATGTCTTCAAATTTTCTTTTTAACTTATTGTTTTCTTCCCTTTCCTTTCTCAGTGTATCTTTTAATTGAGAAGAAGACTTCTTTGGCTGCTCCAGATCTTTCATTATTTTATCTACATTGTCTTCTGAAGCATGGGTTAATGCAGCCCCTACTCTAATAGTGAACCTAGGGTCTTTGTCTATCCCGTATACAATGGTTGTATCATTTATCATCTTACTGTACAAACCCCTAGTTTCAACCTTCCTCTCGGTTCTCTTTACTATCCTTTTCTTTTCTTTATCATAAAAGATAGTATTAAAATCAGGCACTTCTTCCTATTTCTTCTATTCAAAGGGGATTAGTCTAAGGGTGGGGACCATAGACTGTCCTGGTGGGATGACAGCAGGTACTTCAGGATCTTGAATATCGGGGTTTTCCATGTCTTGGGTCTGAATGTTTGCTGCGTTGGAGGCTGATTGTTATGTCACTGTTTGGGTTATCTTCATCTTCTCTACCTCCTGCTTCTTCAGCTCGTCATCTAACTTCCTTTTTCTCTCTTCTTCTTCAATCCTGGCAGCTTCTTCTGCCTTTCTGGCCACCTCTTTTGTAGCTCTTCTTTTCTCCTCCTCCTCTCCCTTTAGCCATCCTTTGGCTTCTTGGGCTAATATTTGAACTTCTTCGTTTCTTTTCCTGGCTTCCTCTTCCTTGGCCTTTATCTACTCGTCCTGTCCCTTTCCACCTTTAGTGGTAATTTTCTTTTTAAACCTTTTCCTTAAAGTCGTCATGTTTAGAGCACTACAAAAAATGGACTCTTCTCTATCCCAATGGCTGGTGTACTCAAAATGGAAATTAGCCTCCTTGCAGTGCTCTGGAACTTTATTATGGGAGTCATTCCTATGGAATGGCATTTCCCCAAAATGGAACTTCTCCAACTCCTCCACGAATTCATTGGCCTTCTTTACTCTAGTGAACTTGTAACCAGGGATGAATTTTAAGGAACCATACTTATTTAAAAGTGTATAAATGTTGGTGAATCTTACCAATTCTTAAGATGCCAACTATAAATGTTTGGTGATATTTTTCAAAAAATATTTTAATTTCCAAGGATTTCATATCGTTTATATAATAATTTGGTGATTTTTAGGGTGAAAATATTTTACCCCATCAAAATTGGGTGAAACAGGGCTTCAAAAAATGCAAAATGGCAAATCGTTTTTTGGAGAAAACCCCCCAAAATTAGTCCATGGTCTAAATTTTGCCCCTAAAATTATCCCTGCTTATAACTCCCTAATCTGAAAGGAAAATGTGGGTATGCTGCCTTCTTATGTTCGAATAAGAAACTTCCTATGCCATCTAGAAATACTTGCCTAACTGCCTCTTTTTGAATCACATAGTTGGTGGCATACTTAGGCAGTAATGAGGGTGCTCTAGAGCCTCCAAACATTCTGAAATAGAGCCCATCCTCAGTCAAGTAATAATCAACATACTCTTCAATCACCTGCAATTCCTCTTCCAACATGCAGCCACATTCTTTTAAGAAAATAAGGGTATATCATGGCATAATGAAATGCTCACACACCTCCCTGTAGTGACTGTGGTATTGATGGGCCCACAGTGGCTTGTATGCTGATTAGATGGGTGATATTTCCCTGTCCCAGATGCATCTCAGGTTAGGGAAGGGTTGATTGCATAGTATGCAATCAATCAGTATGGAGCTCATATAGAGCTCTTATTTCTTTTGGGACACCCCTCCTAGTGCTGATGCCATGCAGGCCGAGAGGTTATTGGACACAATATTAGCCCAATTGAAAATGGTCCCCTATTTTGCAACATAAAAAATTATTGGCACCCACTCCAATTTGAAGCTTTTTCCATGAGCTCTCCCAAAAATCATATTGAGCATCAAGGCAATGAACCTGTAAGGGGTTCTTAGGCTCGTGGTATCATATTCTCCAGTTGGCCTGGTTCTAAAGTTTTTTCCAGGCGTGTGCATCCTCTTGAGTGTCTCAAAGAGATCCATCCTTATGCTTTTCAGCCAGTCTTCAGTTAGATATGTTTGTGCTTCTGGAAAGTGGTAGGCCAGGGATATAGGCAGCATAAACTTGTTTGTCAACATTCTCCAGAATCATGGTGGTCACGTCTTCCCTGGGCAAAATTCACCCAATCACTTCAGAGCAAAGAAAGAGTTCAGGCCTCATAGCAATATTCATTAACGAAGACCTCTCTATGTTGACATAGATGTTTTCTTCCTCAAATCCTATGTCAGGAACCTCTCGGCATGTAATCAATCTGTAGATTTCTCCCCACTGATATTCCGGCTCTACACCAATTATGCATTTGGTATATTCATAAATATATTCCACTCTAGTGATGACTTCGATGTCGAGCTCTTCTTCGACTGCGGGAGCCTTCTTCTTTTGACACTTAGACATTTTAAGTTCGGATGAATCTCCTTGTCATGTACAGAAAGGTATTTTAGGTTCTGCTAAGTAGTTTCTGGACAATATTACAGATTAAGATAACAATATAAAGTTTTTACCTCATCTGCGTTAAACATGACTGCAATTAACAAAAAATGAGAAAAATTCATTCAACAAATGCTCCTACCCAAAAAACAGGAACCAACTTAGTCCACCAAAGCTTGAGTGAGGGAAAACAAGGTCTACGTCACAAATGAAACAATCTTGGGATTTCTATGGGTGCCATGACCACTACATTACGTGGAACATCGAAGGCACTTACTTTAGCAACTCAAAGGGGACGCTTCAGGAGATAGCACTATCTATGTGCCTTCCACGGTACATCTTAAACTGGTTGATGCTATACTACCCCACACCAGTTCGGGTTCAAAATCGATCGTCAACTAGGTCGTTCTAAACAGCGAACTGAAAACAACGACGAGGTCTTGGTTTGAAAGACACGGGTGACCGGACCAGTGGAAAAAACTGTTGATGTATATGTAAATTTGGGATGTATTCTTCTATGTATCTTATGTATTGTAACCCGATGTTTATTCTAGGATGTTTCTATTATGTATTTGAGTCATGTGGTCATGCCTCGATGTTCCGATCGGGAGGATTAATAATGTAAACAAGTCATGTCAAGTCATTAGGTAAGTCCCCACAGTTTTGGGGCACTCGAGTTATTATACACTAATTAAGGTGTAGGCTCGAGTAAGTAATGTTAGGTTGAGCCTACGTGTGAAAATGAAATTCAAGTGAATGGAAGAATATAAATAGAGAGTGAGACTCTCTATTTATCACACACATCATTCACTCTCTTAAGTGAGGCGCACTTGTGGAGAAGGAAATATACTGGGACTAGAAGGCCACTGCTGTTGGGAGATCTCTTACTATTTTGGTGCTGATTTTATATCTAAGGAAGTTGCAGGGTTTTCTCCTTTATGGTTTCCCTGAGGAAAACTCTTTGTGTCTCTTGTCTCTTGTGATGTGCTAATGTTTTATTGCTGTACTTGTTATTCTCTCAGTGAAAAGATCCTAAGATCATAATGCTAGCTTATTTGATGAAAAACTAATATGGTATCAGAGCTAACCTGAGAAGAAGACATTGTGCAGCTACAGAAGCTAGGGATTATTACTTTTTGTGTCTCTCTCCACAATTTATCAGCACAAGTATGCTAGGATGACTCTCCATTGAAGGGTGCATCTTTCTGCCGAAGCGAAATTTGATTCCGAGCATTTTCAGTCTTCGATGTGGAAATTAGGGATTTCTATAGAGGAGGAATTTTTGAGTGATACCAGCATAGGATTATTCTCCTCATCAAAACCTAATTTTAGAGATCTAGATCAAGAAATTTGGTTGGGTGAAACTCTGGGAAAGTCAAACCCTAGTTTGACCCTGAGCTAGGAGAAACCCTAAATACTAAAACTGATATGTTTTGGTACAGTCGCTATATTCCGAGATTGGTGAAGTTTCAGATGCTGAAAATTTCAAGGACCAAAGATAAAATTCTGATGAACACTGTGTCCAAACATCATCCTTAGATTCGCTATATTCTGGGAGATAAGATCTCTCAAAGTTAGGGTTCTAGCCTCTTCCAGAAATCATCCATAAAAAGGACACCTAGGGAGAATTGCAATATATTGGGCTACAGAGGTCCAAATGGAATTTATGAAGATGTTACAGAAAGGGCACGGATTTTAATTTTGGTGGTGTGAATATTAGACTCAGAAGATGAACCAGTGACACATGGCATGTCGTACAACTTCACTGTTCTGAACAGTTCTGTAACAAGTCACCTTGGGAAAAGGATAATACATCCCAAATTGTGAAACCAATTCTGATGAAACCCATGGTGTTGGATTATGGAAATTTGAGGTTACCTCAGTGCAACATTGCAGACACAGAGGATCAGTTATTTTGGAGATATCACAGAAACAGTAACAGGAATTTCTGCAAAAGAAATTGGAAATCTAGGGCTTCCTGTTCCGGGAGCTTCCCTCTACTGTTTTCAGAAAAGGAGTACATTGGACAGATCCATTTGAAGAGATATATCTGTCTATCCAATTAGTTTTGAAAGATTCCAAGTTTTTAAATTTAGGGTTTCTGTGACAAACCCTAGATCAGCGAACTCCAGGACAAGGACGGACACCTCAAATCGGTAAGATCTAATCCTTTGCTATTTCCATTTGAGGTTCTCATTTCAAAGTGATCTATCACAACAACTTGATGATAAGCTTGGTGAAGTTGAAAAGCTCCAAGCATAGAAGTATTTGATCTCTCTGAAGAAAATGGATTGGACACCTACATGAGTACAGAGGTTCCAGTTTCAGAGGGAGACGAGGTTAGAAGCCTTTCACAAGAAGAACTTGGTCAAGGCCAAAGAAGACATCATGCTCATGCTGTAGAGGATGATGAACCATCCTGAAAGAGATCCAGATATGAAAGCGAAGATTCTTCAAGAGAGGATGAATATGTTTTGATATCAGCTCTCACAGGTAACATTACTCATGGAAGTGATGATTGACTCATAGATAGTGGGGCTTCCAAACATATGACGGGACTCAAGGAAAGACTATCGATGATGCGGTAGTGATTGGAGAACAAGAAGGAGGCTTGTACAAATTGAAGGGCCATCCAAAACAAGCCTTGATCCATGACATAGTAAATCCAAATGAGCCTTGGCATAGAAGGCTTGCACATGTGCATTACAGAGCACTACCTATGGCAAGCAAAGCTGTTCCAGAATTTCAAGCTATTTGAAGTGAAGAACAAAAATCAGAATATGACCTAAAGAAACAAGTTGAAGGATGTGAAGATAAAGAATGAAGAGACCATGTAGTCATAAGAGTCTCTCAAATCAAAGAACAACTTGAAGTGGTAAAAGAAGAAGTGAAGAATGTAGAAGTGGTGATGGCCATTTTGAATGGCCTCCCAGGATCGTAGGCCCTCATTCAT